>BGPR01021511.1:6765-26388 GCA_013235015.1 Araneus ventricosus
CTTGAACAACTTTAATTTAATTCAATTTCAGACTGAAATTCCACAATGTAATTAAAAGCCAGAATTCAGTCTTGCAATTTCAGAACTTAAAAGTAAAGTCTTTCAAAACAAATAAACATATAAACACTTCAGGCAGACGCATTGCAAATGTTACGGAAACCATTATCCGTAAAAGGAATGGGGGCCGCCTAGGGTGTACTTTCCGGTGATGAACCAAATAAATATAGGATGAACTAATCTTGCTGGTAATTAATGCACGCTCCAAGTGTGCGGTCGATTAACTCTGGGGAACAAGTCGAGAAATTTAACGCTTTGAAGCTTCTTAGTTTAAATGTTGCACACTCCATTCAAACTTTGAATGGAAGATTCTTTACTTAATGGAACTTTGTTTTGGTTTCTTGGAAAGGTGTCTGCGGAATGATTTCAAAGGTGGCGTTTTCAAAAGATTGTTTCTCTCAAACTTAATGCCCTTATTTTACTGCATGGATGAGGGCGTACAGGAATTTAAAAGCAAAGTTAAAAATTAAAATGTATGTTTGTTCTTATTTTAATGTCGTACATTTTACGTGAAATTGGAAAAGTCTGTTTCAGATGATTTTGAGATGCTGAGGTTTGTTTTAGAAACCTTACAGCCAGCTTTCTACTTATAGAAATTCATAGATTCTTAAAAATTTACTTATGTTCGCTACAAGCATGAGTAGGTTAGGTTGTATTAACATCCCGTTGTGAAGCAACACAAGGGCTATTTAGCGACGGACTTCGTAATTTTTAACCGAGGTCAGATGACGAGGATGACACCTGAACTGGAACCCCCTCTCCAAACTTCCACCCACACGAACGGGAGGACATTCGGCCACTACGTGTGATTTAGCGTGCGACAGGCCCATACACGTCGGATCTTCAGTGAAATCGAGTTTTGAACCCGGGAATCTGCGGTACAAACACGAGTAGAGCGCAATATTAGGAAGGAATCTAATTCAACTAAGATTTTTGTAAGAACTCTTCGTAGTTTAATTTATTTTAATTTACGTAGGTTAGATAGTTCGTATGGATCTTAAAACAAGGCTGAGATAATACAGGAAGGAGGATAGTCTATTTCTCAACCACCCATGATGACACTGGAAATAAGCGTTTTACACGTATTTTTCCGTTTCTCATATTGAATTCAGAAGCAGATAATTCATGTTCGTATGTATAATTTCTTCAACTTATATGGATAAAATATTCTTAAGATTTCAGAGACTTTATTAAACGCAATAAAGATTCAATTATTCACATTGAAAGCAAATTTTTATGACTTTGAAGCTTGTACATCAAAATAGCTAACCGTACAGAGGGTTAAAACATCAAGTTTTGAGTAATTCCCAGGTTGTTTGAATAAAAGAGAAGAGAGGGGTCTAAAAGACCCCACGAGTGGGCTTGCGGGTCAAGGATCAATATAAATGTCTTTTGTATACGTTCTATTCCAATGCGAGCATGGTTACTCTCCTGACAGACTCACCTTATTGGCCGCAATAAATTTCACGAAAAGCGAATTATTTGGATGAAATGGATTTAGTTAGTATTTTTTCATTTATTATTCCTTGTTGGTTTATTCGATTCCCTTCTTAGTAAAAGAAATTATGTCGACTATTTGCCTTCAGGTTCTTTATTCATATTTAAATAATAAAAAATACCTATTACTTCTTCGAAATGCACTTCACTTTCAATTTAATTCAGAAAAAAAATAATCTCTTGAGATTTTTAAAATGGGTTTTCAATTTCTTTCCATTGAAGCATATTCGCTTTATTGAATTTAAAAGTTCTAAGCATTAGTTTTACTGAATAAGAAATATATATTTTTAGATGAAAACTTGGAACCCTTCAGCGAAACACGGATAAATCCCTTATTCCCTTCTATTGATACATCTAAGCACATCTACAAAATATGGAACAGTTGAATTGATTTTTTTACTTTATTTTCTCTCTAATATCGTTTACCTGTATTTTTATTTTTTAACAAATAAATTCATATTATATTTGGTACGTAAATATTTTCATTGAAATGGCTCATATTCTATATGGTTGGCATTCTTAGAATAATTTCGAAATTTGGAAAGGGTTATATTTATTTTTCTTTCTTTACGAAACGTATGTTTAGTTTAAAGTCGTAAAAAATTCAATTGAATATATTTATACAGAAATACAAAAATATTTAATATGTTTATTAATTAAATTAGGTATGTTATTGGAATTCTGAAAATAACATAACAATTTCTCGTTCCTCAGATTTAATAATTTGAGGCGCTAAAAAGCAATTGAATTTATGAACGTGATATTATAAATTCATTCTCGTTTGAAAACCTATCTCAATATAAATCATGGTATTTGCAAAATTTCTTTTATTCGGAAATATTGATTTTTAATTGTGGACAAATTTTATGGATTTTTTTTAAATTTTCGGAAAGGTGTTAAAAGTGATATTATGTGCCTTCTACCCCTTATAATCAATATTTAATTATCTTCGATTATAGCAAAATTATGCATGATCTGTTTATTTTTTAATCTTAATCCTCTTGTAGTTTAACCAAAATGGCGTAGCAGGCAAAGATATTGTATAAAAGATCAAATCGACAAAGCAGGGAGTGTTTTGTTATTGATCTTTGTCATAATCTTAGGTACACTTCAGACATAATAATATAATTAATTGTTCCAACTTAAGTAATCCCTGCTTTTACCCACATGGATTCAAAATGATAAGTAAACGGCCTAGAAAGCAAGAATATGGGACAAAGTGGCCCAGTGGTAACGTTTCAACTTCGGTTCCGGAGGGTTCCAGGTTCGAAACCCAATTCCACAGAAGAACAGCCGTGTGAATAGCACTCGTACACGCTTTTTCTGACCCGGGTCACTCTTCCTCCCGATGGTGTGGTACGGAAATTTAGAGAGAGAGGTATCAGATCAAGTGTCGTCCTCTTCATCTGACAGTGGTTCCAAATAGAAAATGTTTTGCAATTCTAGTTCACCAACAATTTTGATGTTGCTTTTTCCAGAATTCGAATGGTCTAAAAACAATCCCACCCATTAAATTTTTTTTAATATTTCTGTTCCTTTTTCTCATTGATATTTAAAAAGAAAAATAAGAACCACCCCAGGCCTCCACCATCCCCACTCACATCCATCCTAACTGATCAGGATCGATGTAAGCTCTAGCAACGGGGATTCATGTGGCGTAGTAATAAAGTGGTTCAAAATTACGAGGTGCGTTCCAAAATAACCCTCATGTTGTGCTAAAACGGAACGTTAATATAATTTAACGAAGCTAAACTGGAACAGGAGTATAGATAAATGAAGAGCTGACTGATTGTGAAGGGGAAATTTTTCTAAAAATTAAACATGAATGCTCAAATAAGTAACTTCTCAGTTAGTGAAAATATGTACATTGGAATAAACAGATGCGAAAATAGAGCAGTATTTCAATAATATGAATTTTCTTCATTAATTTGAAGTCATTATAAAATGAAAAAATGATTCAAATGCAGTTAATAGATTATCTTTCATCGGTTAGAAAAGTGGCCTGTTTGGTGAATTCCCTTGAGAGGCTAAATTAACGAATAATCAGAAATGAAACATAATCATATATTTATCAAAAGAAGCGATGGAATTCCAAATACTTCTCCAGAGAACGAAGAAAAATCTTCATAAATTGTAATAATACGGATTTATTTTCATTGTTAACCTCGACATATAAGAAGGGATCGGACTGATAAATAGGAAGTTCAATAATCTATTCGTCCATTCTCTCAAGCAGCAATTAAAGATATTTAAATTTGGAGCAAGGTTACAGTCGTACGAACAATGGCACAGACGTAACAACACTTCTACATCCTGCGTTCCTACTTGAAATCTATTAGAAATGGCTTTGCTACCTTCATAGCTGTCTTCATAGACCTTTCAGAAATGCAAGGTAGCGAATTTTCAGCTTCACTTACCGTTTCGATCTTTCGGATAGCCGCGACAAAAGTCGATGGTTTTTATTTTATCCTTGGGTTTTTTTATTTTCAACATACATATTTTAAGTTGCAAATTCTTGTAGCAGCTAATTACAAAATAAAGCGCTACTTTTCCTACGAATCTCTGGGACGAAAACGACCTACAAGTAATATGAGGAATGCTTTTGTAAGATTGTTGAAATAAATCGATATGTATGAAACTAAATTCTATTTGGGTATTTGATTATAAATATTAAGAAACTATAGATGAAAAAGAGCGTGTCATCTGTGAGATTTCCGTGCTTAATGATAGGCATATAATCGTCGCGCCTTGCGAAGGGTTAAGTCTTTTCTCCTTCTTATCCTCAGGAGGAAATCTCTTTTAAGAAAAACAAGAAGGTCGCTTCAGAAAGCGATAAGCGCATTCATTATACACTCTAAGAAATATATCTGGTGGAATTTCAAAAAGTATTTCGTGGATAAATTTTGCATGGTTTTTGGAAGACGATATTCTTTAGTAGCATCGTCTTTCAAAAATCCATGCCAAAATTTATGACTTCTATTACCTGCAATTGAAATAAATTAAATTTTGAGAGTTTTTTTCCAGAGCGAACGTACAAGATAGACTAATACTCAAATGTGAAGTGCCAATATTCAAAATCTAAATTTACTCCATTTTAAGTTTTCCAGAATGCTGAACGTTTGTCTCAGACATTCACTAAAAGTCCTAATGAGTAAAATTATATTTTAAAGGTTGCCAGGTGTGTCAATTTACAAACATTTATATATTTCAAATAAAACTATTTTAGAAATATGTGCGAATGGTGATAAATATTCACGTTCGGTGTTTATAATAACTCCAACAAATATTTAATAAACATGCTGATAAACATTTAAACAGTCCTTTATGATTAATGTGTTAAAAAAATTGGCACGCTTCGACTTAACTTTAATTAAACATAGAGTTGTAAATATAAATTGATAACGCATGAATATTCATATTCAACACAAATTTTCAATCGTAGCTAATCAGTTTAAAAACACTCAAGTACTATTTTATAGTATTTTTTATGTGGGAGATATTACGAAAATTATACAAAAAATATCGATGATTTTGGAATAAATTTCTAACTATTTGAAAAGCAATGATATCCAATCTAAGAAATCTAGTATCTTTTTATTCCAAGAAATAAACATTTATTTTGTACAGCTAAAGCTTTCTTTTGCACCTCTGTGAGAAGAAAAAGAGAATAACATTTGAATTTCACCTTCTATAACTTGCGTGTGATGTCAGATAATTTCTTTTATTACGTACCGTTACATTATTAAAAATAACACAACTGAATGAATATTCGTAACGTTTTGTGTAACATAATCTCCTAGTAAATTTCAATTAACATTTTTCATTAATTGTAAAAATTATCAGTTTAATATATTCATGTTAAAATTGAATTATTATATCTTGCACGGTCATATGAGTTAAGTCGGAATTTTAATCGCCAAAAAAGTACACAATGATTTTTTCGTAGCGTTAACACATTCTTGATAAAACGCAGTTTGATTTTATTCGTTCTGAAAATAAACCGCCATTTGAAAAAGCAATTACCAAAAAGAGAAATTTATTTTTTATAAAGAGGAAAGGAACATATTTTAGGCAATACGCGTCTAATGCTGGTGAACTTAAAATTCCCAATTTTAATCTTTCGCTTTGTACGATAAACGAATTTAAGCTAAATTTTTTAAGATTCTGTAATGGTTGCTTTGCATCATTTAACTTCAGATAACAATTTTCTGCCTAACTATTTCACAAAATACGAAACAACTTTTAATACGGAAAAATACATATAATGTTTAAATAAGAATACAAAAACTAAAATGGGGGATTATGTATTTTTAATATGAATCAAATTCAATTTAGCATTGAAAATACGCCTTGGAAGGTTTCTGTTGACATAAAAATATCCGAATTAATCTAGTAGAAAATGACATCATTATGAGAAGGCGACGCTTTGATTTATGCATACATTTCTGTTCCACTTATTCCAGTTACAATTCAATTTTCTCTGAAATTAATGATGCAGAAAGAATCAGTGTAAAGTGTTCGCTAATCGAAAACGAACTATCAGCTCCAGAGTGAAATTCGTGATCAATGACGATAGTGCAATTTTCCCGATTGCTTCTGTATTGTTATGGACAATTCATGGTAATGTTGTTCTTTTATGAATGCCAGTTATTGATCTCTGAATGTGAAGCAGTCTATTTCTGCTCTATTTATTCACGACTTACAGAGTAACTTGCGATGAAATTTGTAACATATTAATTAATTTTCTTGTAAGAATCTTTCCTTAGATAGGTTAATGAGTTAAAGCGAGAAATAGTTTGACAACCGCCGAACAGCAGAAAAGTTATATTAGATGCAAACTGAAGTAACAGAAAGAAATTTTTGTAACTTCGATTTTCTATAAATCGTTGTAAAACTGTGTTTTATTTTCTCTTTTTTTTGGGGGGGGGAGGGAGATTTTCTGCCTCTTTTTAGTTGCATTACTTTTACTATAAATCTTGTTAGGCGTCTTAACCCTTTGACTACGAATTTTTTCTTTAAAAAATTTATCCAATTTTTAAGCGAATGAAGATAATAGGCTCCAAGTAACCAAATTAATTAATTGGATTATTTTTTATTAATCTGAACGGTTTTTAAACCAAAGGCTAGGACATAACAGTCCCCTAACCAAAAAAAACATTACATTTTTATGTATGAAATATGATAATTTTTAGTTATTGCGAAAACGTATTTATAAATTTACAATATTTTACCAATATTATTGCAAAAAAATGTGTGTTGCTTAGTAAAAGATCAAAAATATCGAAAATACATGCACAGAAGAAAAATCTGCAGTAAACAATTGCTTTCTGAGTGAAAATACGCCGTGCCGTCCAGGTGATTAAAGATGGAATGTGCACAATTGTTCTTTTACTACGACTGGGACATGATAAAATGAGTTTCAAAGAAATTTTTATACCCGTAGTAATTTTAAATGTGAACGGGATGTATATGTCCCGTTAGTAGTCAAAGGGTTACAGATATATTACCCTGTAACTTTTAGGTCAATCTTAAATACCAGTTTTGAAGCCGAAAGTTAAAATAAATATTACCATTTATAAATATTTTATAGCCAAGTTAATGAAATTAGGCGAATTCTCTTCAAGTTAATGAATAGAAATTGAAACATTTGTTCATGAAAATGTAACTACAATGCAGACTCAAGATTTTTCATGAAAGTTCATGCTAAAACCAAAATTTCCATTGGATTTTTTATCGAGATTAAAAGGATGCTTTAGACATGTCTTAGCTGAGGAACTGCTGAAATGCAAGGGGTGTTTGGCGACATTATCTGGATTGCTATAGTAATTTTCGGCATTTGTTAGCTAATAGATATTTCATCAAATTTTGTGAATAATTTGCTCAAATTAATGCCGTCTCTTTTTATCTATGTGTTTGATTCCCACTTAAGGGGCACCTCAGATATGAGGATGAGAACCTACCGTACAAGTAAGCAGAGTTTCGCTTACCGGTGCGATATAGTAAAGATGGTGTGGCTCTTAGGGCCATCTCTGATGACTGGTCATACCCCCGTAACGGGAGGGGTTGGCGCATAGGCCGCTCATAATGGGGTTGTTTTCCGTCTGCCACTTTGTCGGTGCTTTCTTTCGCGGCGGATGGTCTTTCAGAAGTTCTGGGATGCATATGCAGGGCATTATCTATTTATATTCTTTTTTGGGAGACACCACGAGTTTGCGGATGAGAAGCCTATGGATAAGGAAGAGGGAACTCGCTTCTCTTAGGGTGCAGTAATGATTAACACCCTACAGTGATAGTACGTACCTCCTACGGGAGGGGTCGTGTCGTGACCGGTGATGGCCACTAGTACTCCCATCTCAGCACTCGATCTATTGTCGAGCTCATTCAATAGTCCCTGGATGCCTAGGCAAGGCAGGAGTAACTCCGTCTGCAGTTTATCTATATGTACATTTACCCCTACCATTAATTTTTAATAAAAAAATGTTTCTTGCTCTATACACTTCTGTGTCGTTCAGATCATGAAAACAATTATTTTTCGAACACACATTCCAACCGGCTATATTTGGCTATGAAACTGAAAATCTGCGTTTGAAAGGTGAAATATTTTAACTTGAAACTATTTCCTTAAGATAAGATTAAGTTTTTCAAAACTTGAAGTTTTAATTTTCTTATGTAATTCATTAGATTGTTCTATTGAGATCAATTTCGGGATTTTGACTGGATTTTCGAACTTCCACGATTGTTCCATTTCATCAATTGAAACACAGACCTCACATTAAATGTCCAATTCTTGTTTATTGAAAGACAGTATTGTACTTCGAGAATTGGAAATAATTTGTTTAATTATCAATTTAACTTTTTAGGAATAACAAACATAAGAAAAGATCAATTCGTTGAAAGTCTCCAGCGATTATTATTTCATTAGAAACTTCTCAAGCTCGTGAACTAGACATTTGAAATAAGAGAAGGAAACAGCATTAAAACTCCCAAATCAAATATTTATTTTTCTACATTTTGAATAAAAACAGTTAGATTTAATTCACTTTTTAATGAACTAAAATAAGAAAACATTTATGCTTCTCGTTTTTAGATCCCATAGGTTTTAAATTTTCAATGGCGTATTTAGTTGAGATTTTTTTTTCGAAAACATATAGATTGTTACGAATGAGTAAGCTTCCTTTTTGTTATTGTTGTTAAGAAAACCTTACTCAGTCTTTAATGATTTTTAACAAAAAAAGTCCTTCGAAAGACATCTTCCTTTCCCCCAAAGGAGAAGCATTATAAATTATTCATTTGCTGTCGATTATTTTTATTGTATATCAACAAATTGTTACAAATGGACATTTTTTTCTGACGTTAAACAAGAGACTTTTAGCATTTTACATTTGAGATGAAAAATAATCCTATTTACTTTTAAATATAAATGCAATTGAAGCAGAAAAAAATGGCTAAAAATGGAATGTACTGGGTGACGAGATATTTCACTTTTAACAGCATAACATATAAGCATTTTCTTAGACAAACAGCTTTATTACGGTAAAAAAGATTTAATTGTATTTAGAAATTGATAACCATACTATTTTAAGTTTTGATAAGAGTGAATTATTATATAATTTCAGTCTATTTATTATTCTAACAAAAGTTCTGTACACTTTGAATCAAGCTTTTTCCATTTTTATAATAAATATTTCGCCTTTCTGAATCATAAGATAATTAATAATGCTGAATTATGAATAATAATGAATTAATAATGCTTTCGGCAAGCACAATTTTAATTATATATAATATATACTACTACTTTAAGAAGTTCTGGAACTTATTTCATGACGCAAGATTGAATGCAGATAGAAAATGTTTATTTGGTATTTCTTTCAAAATAATAATCGTGTGCATCTATGCTTTTTTACCATCGTTCATTCAAAGATATAAATATGGATTACATGTAGCCTTTTCTGATCTCCATCAGTGCCTTCGTCGCTGAGAACGGCTGCACCTAAAGTAAATTTTTCATCCATGGTAAAAGTCGTATGGGTCAAGAGCAGGGGAATAATTTGGTTGTGGAAATGTCGTAATGAGATATTTTGGCATTGACATGAGATATTTTGAATATTTACTCCGACCGTCGCATCATCTTTCTCATCATCTGACCGTGATTCAAAATTATGAGGTCCGTCCCAAAATAGCTCTTGTGCTCTTTCAAAATGGCTCTTTAATATAGCTAAACTAAACTCAAATGTATCTATAGATTTCTGCACTCTGCTTTGGAATAATAAAGCAGCGTCTGATATCATGTGTGTATTGGGTGACGAGATATTTCGCATGAAGAAATTATGAAAAAAATAAATCGTATACTTTTGTCGTATTAATTTGATATTTAAGTATTACTTGGTGAATAAAGATGAAAACCAGTTACATATATCCTCTCAATTGTCTTTCCCTCTCACGAAGTCGAAGTATTTTTTTAATAAATATTATTTCAGGACTTTCAACTCAATTCACAACTGGAATAACCGCTTGTAACCTTTTTCTACATATAGTAAACTGGGCAGACTTGACCCTATACGATTTTCTCAAATAGTGGGCAGTTGTGATTTGATAGTACCATCTCTATTTGGCCGTTGCTTACAGGGTGTTTCCATTTCATTCTGTAAATACATTATATAATGGCTTGTAGGGAAATGTGTTTTGAGGGCTCCGAAGGAAATTTTCCATTTTTCATTTTCTTTTAAATTTGAAATTTACTCTTGAAGGTATGAGGGTTTAAAATATTTTTGAGTTTTTAGCTCACTGCAAGCTATAATTTGATGATGTACGATTTTGTGCAACATCCTAATTTCCTAAGTAGCTGGATTTATAGCTATATAGAAAATGTAATGTTAGGTAGATTTGAGTCTAGCCAGTTAGGGAGACCTTACCTCATGTGATTTCAAGAAACATGTTTATTTTATACTTGAGTGAGATACACTTTATTAAGAGTACATTTATCATTATTAAAAATGAAATCTTTTACGATGACCTCCAATAAAATATATGGCACATATTAGAAAAATTAAAAGTAGGATCAAGTCTCTATAGTTTACCCCACTCTTATAATGGTCCATTTATTGCCTTTTTTAAAGGAATATAAAAGAAAATTATTCTTGGGTAATCTTCTTTCTCTTAAATCAGTGAGTAATTTCTTAGGGGAAATAAAAATAAAATCAAAAGTCCTTTTCACAGCTGAAGATGGATTTTCACTTTGCCAAGTGATGAACAATTTAAGATTGCAGTTACCTACTCTGCCCCGACAATCCTCAGGTCGGTTATCGGGCCCGGAAAGTTACCTGACCTTTTTAGTTTGTTTTATTTATTTGCTACCTTTTGTAGTTAAAGAAAGAGCTCGTTTCACCGAAATGGTGTGTGATATACAGAGCATAAAACACTTCAAGCAGAAAGCAATATTTTCTCTGCAAAAAAGGTCTGCGGGAAAAATAAAAGAACAAATATTCTCAGCGGAAAGAACTTTCTGTTTCCTTCCAGCGTAATTCCCCATTTTCTTGGTCTTTCATCTCTCCGAGCAAGAAGGTGGCAAATAAAACTCTAAGAAGTTAAAAGAATCCAGAATAATTTGTAATTTTTTCTAAGCTCTCAATTCCATATATTTAGGAGAAAAACGCCGACGGGCATTTGTACTTTGTGCTTGTTAAGAGACTTTCGCACTTTCAGTAGTGACCTATTTCATAGGTGACAATCCCTTACAAAGTTGTATCTGGTTGTGGCGTATAAGTTAAAAAACATTTATACGGGATAATTGTGGTAATTTCAGGCTGATCAGACCAGAATAAAAATAATATTTATAAACAGAATTTAGTTAACAAACAGACGGGATCTAAAAATGAGTACATAAAGATAAAACAACTATTTTTAAACTAAAAATGGCAATAAAAACTTATTTTTAATATTTAAGAGTTTTAATGCCTTGACTCGCTCTCATCCTTCTCTTGCAGTAATGAAATTTGGATACTAACAGATAGCAGAAGTTCTATCCAACATTTGGCCAATTGGCATAGAGTAAGAGATAATACAGGAATGAATATTCTTAACAAACTTAAAAGTCTCTCAGTATCTTACCGGATTCACCTGCAGTGGATTCCTTCTCATGTCAACATTCAAGGTAACGAGATTGCAGATGCACTTGCTAAAGCAGGTGCTGATGATGCTTCAGTGCCTTCTGCACCTCTCACCTACTTGGAGTTTATCTCTAGAGCTAAAAGCAGGAGTAAAACTATATGGCTCATTCCACCGTAGAATCACTGGTATCAGGGTTCTCGACCAGGTGGCTGTCTATCAATTGACTGCAGCAGAAGCGATCAAACAACTCTCACTCGCTTCCTTAGTGAGCATATCAGAAGTTTGCCTTTCTCTGATAATTCTAAGTGTTTTGAGATCTGCCCAAAATGTACTGCAGAACAAGCCACACCTGATCATATTCTTGCATGCCTGGGGCTTTCCCAACAGGATCTTGTTTCTAATCCTCTATTGACTTTGGATTTCTTCAGGGTACACAGGCTCATGGACCTGATATAGTTCTGCTGATCTTCGGGGATCATCAAGAACAACAAGAGTTTTAATAAATGATGGATAAAAAATAAATAATGTCCATAAATAATAACAATGTCTGCTTGTCACTCGCAGTTTTCAAAACTCACAGCATATGCAGAGAACTTCATGTGCTGGCGTGGACGGGTAATGGTAGTCTTGATGGGTACATTTTATAATAAGTCTAAAATCCTTCGTCTGCTTCCTTCCACATAACTTTCTTGGTCTGCGTGTCGTCGTCATCATCATTTTCTCTCTCTCCTCATTACAATTTTTCTTTTTCCAGTACACATTCAATTACATCGTAATCAAAAGATAGAGAGATAGAGTGATGGGGGACAGAACTGTCAGCATCCACCAAGCCTGCATATCCTCCCAATGCACATTTTTATCTTTTAGGCCAAAATTTCGGATTTAAATAAATGCTCTCTAAAGTGCCGTTATTCTTATATTGCCGGTTATTTGGGTACCTGTTACAAAAGATTTTATTGTACCTTTCGAAGTGATAATATTTTTAGACCCCAATCTTTTTTATGGCCATTAAAGGGTACGAGAGATAAAGGACATTTACTACCCGTCAACGTCGATGGTCTTAAGAAGTAAGATATAAGAAATGGAGTAGCCCATAATGATCAATCATTTATTTCTTATCATTCTAAGCGGTAACTGTCGTCGCTAAGCTTTAATTGAAATCCTTGGGGTTTTTTTAGGACTTCCCTTTACGTGAATACCATGCACTAACCTCCCAATTCAAGGCACGTAGAAACGTCAAAGTGGAACAGGAAACTCTTTTCTCTTAATTTTCTTCCTGATGCTTATCACTGCACTTGTTTGAATTCCCATCTGCATTCAAAACTAACCAACAGCCCGTAAATGCTCTTCGCCTTTCGGTAAAAATAATTTAAATGTCTGCAAAACGCCCCAGTCATTTCAAAAGGGCTATAATCTGATTTGGGCATTTCATCTCTATGGGACTGTGGAATGGAAACAACTGTATTTATCTCTTAGGTTAAGGTAGAAAAAACTGATGAATATATCGGCCAGGAGTGGTTAGCAGAAATCGGGAAGTTACAGATAAACGACAACCTTATTTATAGGTGTTATACGTAGCCAAATCAAAAGAGATTGAGATAAGTTTGACTTTTTGCATGTGGAATTTCTTTACATGTGGTTAAATACAATGACAAAATTTCTTTTAGTTCCATTATCGATTCCCGTCGGATTTATCTTTTAAAAAAGCATTATAAGCGTATATGCATTCGTTTGGCGAAACTCAAACGATAAATACCGATTAGTCGTCAGTCACCTATAGTACCTACAGTCAATCGCCTACCTGAGGACATACATAATTATTACACTATAATTATGTATGTCCTCATGTTTCCAGCGTTGTTGCACAATATTTGGTTTATAAAAATATTGAATGAGTGCATCATCTTCCTTTCAGTTCGAATAGAGCTCTCTGCGAGCTCTTGTTTTCATCCTTCGTTCAAAATTGGAACTACGAGTCAGAGATTTTCTTACCAGTGACAGAATTTTAGAATATGCAGGCACTTCTAAAGAATATGTCGAAAGATGGCTTCTAACATTTGTTCCAAAACTAACAGACGCATTGGGACAATTCTATACAAATGGAAAGGCACTACTAAAGAGACCTTATTGAGTTGAACTCTACCTAATTCATTTTATGAGTATTGTTGCATCCACATTCTTTTCATGACTTGCTCTCGAAGAAAAACTACCTAACGATTAATTCCTGTTTTACTTAATAATCTCAACCTATGAATTATTGATAAAATCTCGCCCATAGTATTTTATCGATATATCGATTTTCTCAGCTTTGGTAGATATACCAGAGATTCTTTCCAAAAGATTAACGAAAAATCATTCAGCAATATAAAATCTAGTGTAATTATTGAAATTTCTGCTAAACAATATTTTTATTGTAATCAATGAAATAGAATCATCCTTTTACAAATGAAAAGTGAAATATTTATTATTCTGTAAAACTATTAATATTCATCGTCTGATCTGTCAATATACCTTTGAGCAGATGTCAAAGTACACAGCCGAGGAAACTCCAACAGAAATTGCAATGACAAGGAATAGTTTACTCCTTTTAGAAATCTGAAGAAAGCAAATTTCGGTGCAAGAATCAGATGGCACTGATGAATGTTCCTGGTTCGCATACATTAAGGAAAGGGTAGAGAAAGGATTTCGTAAAGGAAATATTGTACATTTATAGTGATAATCATTCGTTCTCCACTGAATTTTTTTTAAAAAAGGATCCGGCAACTGTTTTATTCATTAAAATAATAACATTAAAATAATGGTGTTAGTGTTAGTTTTAATTTCACCACTAGTTTCCACCCATTGACTAAGATTCTAAGCTCTAATTTCCAATTTCTCACTCACACGTTCAAGATATCACCTTCGGAATGGCAGGCATACTGAACAGATGGATAATGAATCAGGATTTTCAATATTTTGGTTTCTTGCCAAATAAAGGCGTTGTCAAGGGCCCTTAGTTAATGGTTACTCCAGTTACAATTATTAGCAAGTGATTATTTCTAAGGGGATGGCCGTTGTGGCTTATTTCACAGGTTTGACAATTCTAGATATAAAGATAATTGGTGACCCATCTTCATAACACTTAATAATATACAGTATAGTGTGGTTTCTATTTTACACCGTCAACTGATTGAGGTGATTTAATTTTTTTTTTGTAATTGCGGTTGGAAGACGTGTTGCTATTCTAAATTTCAAAAATCCTTAGTGTTTAAGAATATGAAACATTTCTTAACGTTTTTGCCTTCGCAAAATGACTATGACATCCGTACTGAAATGATTTTGCAGTTGATAGCAAACAGTTATTTAAGACCAGCAGTAAAATCTAAATTCAAATTGTTCTCGTTAGAAACGGCACAATTTGTTACATGCCACTGAGCTTTATTTTGTCGTTGTAAATGATAAGTAAAATGGGATAAAAATATGGGACAAGGTTTCGTCCAAAGTATTTAGGACTTTTGTTCGGCATTGAAGCTAATTTTTAACAAAGAATTCACACACGTTGAAATTTAAGAGAAAAAAACATTCGATTTCTAAATAAATAATTAATCCTTACTTATCATCGAAATAAACAACCTGGAAAGATTATTTCCAACATCATTGAAATAATTCTCTTAAGAATACAGCATGAATTACATACTTCAGTTATTTTGCAGTCATGTTACATTTGGCAAATTGTGTGTTGGATTTATTATCTCAAATATAAATTATTGAAAGTCTTTCTCTTAACTACAGAAAAAATGATATATTTGAAAAATAATTTGATTTATAACAAGAATGTAGATTAGAAAAATAAACGTTCTTTTAAGATCGACCGTCGATAAAGTAAACATATAAAATGAAAATAACTTTACTTGAATTCATTTAAGATCAAATAAGAATTGAACGTTGCTGAGTGAGAAAAGGAATAATAAATACATATCAGGACTTTTTAATGCTTTTTCCGTCTCTTATTTGAAAAAAACTGCAACTTAACAGCACTGGAATACATATTAAATATTTACGAAAGGGAAAAAAACTAGAGAGTATATTTTAACTATTCATACATACATATGTTAACTATAGATTAAGATAAGAAAAAGCAAACTTTTTAACCCTCTGAGCGGTTTGCTATTTTGATGTATCTACTAGCTTCAAAGTCTTTAAAATTTGCTTTTAAAGTGAATAATTTTCTATTTTGATGTACTAGCTTTAAAGGCTTAAAAATTTGCTTTTAAAATGAATAATTGGATCTTTTCTGCGTTTAATCAAACCTCTGAAATCTTAGGAATATTTTATCCATGCTAGTTTTGGAAATTAATACATATCAACATGAATTATCTGCTTTTGAACTCAGTAAGAGAAACGGAAAAATACGTGCAAAACGCTTAGAGGGTTAAATCTAATATTTGTGATATTTGTATTGTGAACTACCCACCTTCAGCGACCAGCTTGTTCGCCATGAATACAATTTCAATTGAATCTCTTATGCATAATTTCATATTCATGGTTCCCTTAACAATTTTAAATTTCAAATTGTTTTAGAGATTTAACCCATGTTCTTTCAGTAACTTTGAACCTGTTCTGTTTGTTGTCTGCTTGAACGTCCCTAATCTTGTCAAGTGAACAGCTGTGTCATGTAACTTCAAATTGCACATTTAGGGTATCAACTTCACCCTTATTCCTCTTGCAAAATATGCATTTGATTTTAACAATAAAATGGCGTGGGACATTTTAATTCCAGCCGCATGTTAGCTGGAAGAAATTACTCTGATTAAAACATAGCCTTAAGTATTAAGATACTTTAGCTTTCAACAATGATAGAGAAGCACGCAAATAAATGATTATTTAAACAATGAAAACGGTTTGAATTGCGTTGCAACAATGAAAAATATTGTTGTAAATTATGCCAAAAAATATTTTTAAAAATTTCTTAAAACTAGAGAAAAAATCGAAAGGCAACTTAATTGATATAATTGAAAATGTGACTTTTTGCACTTTCATATGAAGAAAAATGATATTTTACTGTAATATTTTCGGAAGTTTTTAAGGAAAAAATCAGAATTTTCGTCTAATTTTTAATTAATTAAAACATTTTAATTAAAATTTCAAAAAAAGTGCCCCGAGGTACACATCCCCCCCCCAGTGGTCTGCCCTGTAGAGCGCCAACATACATACACACATTCTTCTTTATTATTACTAGAGATGAAAGTAGTGAGAATCAAACTTTACTTTGCAATCTATTTTGAATGTGTTTAAAATTGTTACAAATTTCGAATGAAACTAGTTCGAGAAGGATTTTGAAGCTTAGTGTTTAGGTTTTAAAGGCTTTGGTATCGACATTGCTTAAAGAAATAATTATATATTAACGTGTTCGTAAGGATATTTACAATCTTTTCAATACCAAAATACCGTCACAAACTGCCTATTCTGCAATGTAATAAAAAAATCATTATTGGTCTGATTATTTGTATCAAACTTCATTTTAATAATGAAAAAGATCTTTGAAAATTTATTGAAACATGAAGCCTCTATAAAAGTAATAAGACAAAAGGGAAATTACAAGCATGGACAGCATTCTTTGTCAATATTTATATTCCATTGTGAATTGAAACAAAAATAGCACTAAAAATACACTGTAAATATTAATGCTAATCTCACATTACTAATATAATAGCCCAAATCCACCGGTAACGCTCTGACGTCAGCAACAATTAAACTCGCGCCATAGCACTGTGAGACGTTAAACAGCAGTATTTCAATGTTAGATAACCTAAATTTCAGTAATTTTAAACTTAAAAGAGCAATTGTCGTTCTAATTTCAAATTTAATAGCTCTAAAATAGTGAAATAAAATTTTCTATCGATTGATATAAAATTTATCTCGCTATGATCAATAGTTCCCGAGAGATTTTAAATTACATTAATCATATGTTTCAAATTAATTTCCGTTTTTTAATAGAAAGTAGTAAATTACGTCAGTGGTATATCATGCGCGTGATATAGTTTGGACACCACGATGCATCTCATTATTTATTGCAATCGTGATTATATAAGCTGATAATATTTTTGGCAACGTTTGACAAGCAAAGAAGTGCTTTGTTCTGAAACTATATTTTCTATCTATCTAGATTATATCTACTAGATTCACTAGATTTTTTTAGACCATGAGATTTTTTTATTGTAAAGAAATATGTAAATAAAAAATACATATTTCCTGTCATGAAACATATGTTTATTTTATTTGTTTTCAATCAATGTTTCAACATTTCTCTCGCAGATATATATATATATATATGATCACGCCAAATTTGACGGGAAATCTCTCGAATGAAGAGGCAATTTGCACCCGTCATACCATGACGTGTTATTTTTCTAGTTGGAAATATTAACGCTAATCTTGCAAGAGAATTACAATTACTTCAAAGCTAGAATTTCCATTCAGTGAACATTAAACTTCGATATTGAAATCTAAAATAACGTTAAAATTTGAATGTCGCTTCTTGAAAAAATGTCTTCAGAACAACTTGTTGAATATTCGAAATCATCAAGTTTCAGTACATTTAGATAAATCAACTTGTGATTGTAACTTACTGTCTATTTTTTAAACGAAATTCGGCATGAAATCACCATATTTCATGAACTTACAAGACGGGATTAAGCCCTGTCTAAGACCGCCCGTAATGTTACAGAGAAATTCTTAGGGTTACAGAAATATTTATGTATGTGATCAGTATAAATAATTTGTAATTAAAGAAAAAGAGCAATTTAGAAAACGAATAATATTTAATACAACTATAAATATTACCACATGAATATTCATCACCTCCAAAGAAACCTTTTTCCTTTGTTGCTGAGTGCCGTTTTATTTATAAATTTATCAAGACATTCCTAAGTTTAAATCAGATTATTTTAGAAAATTAGATTATTTATTTGGTAAACACGCACACAAAAAATATAATACGCTATTTTGAACTATTGGGCTAGTAGAAAAAAAACCAAAAATAAGCCGAATAATTTTCAAATTATAAAAGCGGAATCGTCAAAAACAATACAAAGGAAACATGAATAGCAGTAATATCATTGTCCCTGAATCTCATTTCAGACCTGATTAGTCGTTTTCGAATAGCGAACACTTTACATAGAATCTTTCTGCA
Organism: Araneus ventricosus; assembly: GCA_013235015.1. NCBI lineage: Eukaryota > Metazoa > Arthropoda > Arachnida > Araneae > Araneidae > Araneus > Araneus ventricosus. The sequence goes on from BGPR01021511.1 coordinate 25,598, forward strand.
TCATTAATTTCGGAGAAAATTGAGCTGTAACTAGAATAAGTGGGATTGAAATTTATACATAAATCAGAGCATCTCCTTCTCATAACGACGTCATTTTCTGTGTGATTAATTCGAATATTTTTAGGTCAACAAATATATTCTAGGGTATATGCATCCGAAATTGGAATTGAATCATAATAATCATGCATCACCTGCATTTTTAATTTTTTTCGACCTATTTACATATTTTAACTTTTTTCAGTTAAAAGTTATTTTTATTTTGTGAAAATTCATACTTATCGGCAATAAATAAGAAGAATTTCGGATATGAAAAATTTGGCATGAGCTCATTCATAATTCAGCGACCAGTTTCAGAATCATAGCTATTTAAAACCAACTACATTAGAACTGCTATTATTGGAATTGGGAAGGTAAATGGTGTTGGAGGCCTGATATTTTTTCCTTGCCTTGGATTTTAACCTTCCAGCGGGCGCGCCTCCGCAAATTGCACGACATTGTATTTTTCATACTCTGTTCTCTTATTCGGTTTCAAAACCGCCTGAAAGTCATTGCTATTCCTTCATGCGACGGCCTCTTCAGGATTAAATGGGTTTATCCGAGTTTCAAAGTGATTTTACTGTTTTATGCTTCTGTCGTAAATTTTTTTCTGCGCGCTCGCTCGTGTAATTTGATAATTTTTTTCATGTCTTAACGTTTCAGTTTGATAATTATATATCCAGTGGGCATTAGGACTATTTAATATTTCATTTTACATTATCAAAGATATTTAATATGTAATAAGCCTGCCAATA
>BGPR01021512.1:0-26386 GCA_013235015.1 Araneus ventricosus
TTTTGCGTAATGCAAGCTTCTTACAGAAACATTTACCCAAATATTTTGAATCCGTTTCGAATAAAGTCCTTGCTCTTAAAAAATGGATTATAATGGATTCCTTCTTTGTTTTTTCCGATTCCCTCTGAGTTTTACTTTGTGTTTTGGCTTTCTTTGTATGGTATTGATTTCCACTATATACCACATATCAAAACGAAGGAAAATGAATCTCACAGAAGAATTCCATTTTTGAAAATTAATTTCCGAAGACAAATAGAAGCATATTTATGGATTCAAACATGATTAATATCCTTCGCGTATGACCCGACTTTTTTAGAAATGACCGTCTGCCTTAATTAGGTATGTATTCAATAGAGTCCTCAAAGATAAAAAAGAAAGCGAGAACATTAATGATGATTATTTAAAGACTTCATAAGTTTTTGCAAGAAGAGACTTGATTTCTTGAGATTCATTTTTCGAAAAATATAAGAATAACTTTGTGAATTTATTATTGTGTTAAAGGTTTATCTGCTATTAATGTACTCCTTTGTGTAATTTCAATTCAGTGAATACTGTCCCTCAATATTTTAAACAAAAGAATTCTTTTCTTTTCAATTTTTGCTAGTCTCCGGGCATGAATGCTGGTGCTATATGCAGGTTATATAGAAAAAGAAACTCTACAGGTTGTCCTGGAACTCCACGTACAAACCCGGAGAGAAAGTTCAGAACATCGATAGGAGTTATAATCACATAGGAGATCACGGTCAGAAATGGACATGCTACGCTGTTAGCGACTTTCAATATCTTTACTTGCGGATTCCCTATTGTAGACGTCGACTCACGAATCCTGCCAGCGTGATAGTTCACGAAGACAGGCATGCGTTTCCGTAACTTATGTAGACATCGACTGAGTACGGTTGATATGAATCGTTTTACGAACGCCCTGTTGGGAGATATTTTCTTCGTGTATGATCAACCAAACTGAAATGGACGTGCTGCTGCACGGTTTTTTCGGGAAAGATTTTCCAACTGTACACGTATCAAATCACATAATATTGGTTCATTTCCATCAGTCCCGGTCTCAACATAGATCCTTCACAGACCCGATTCAGTGGCAACCTCAATCTACATCAAGAACCGTTTTGAAAGAGGATGTTGTGGACCTGAAACCAGGCGCAAGTAAAAGGGGTCCTGCCGCTGCAACAGGATCATCTTGAAAAATTTTATGGCGCGTCCTGCACAGGCGAAGTTTGATTGCGTTTAATCATCAAAGGATACAATTACTGCAGTCGGAAGATCATAAATGGAGTATCGCAATCGAACATTAGATTCCTCAAGAAAGTGCGGCCGACCTTCAGTTTTGAGGTTCTGTTTCGCTCAGTGATAAGAAGTTTTGCGAAAATTGCGGTGTTTATTCAAAATTCTTAACTAAAAACCATCATGAAATTTGATAGAATGTCTAAATTGAACCATTTATTCAAAAAAGAAAAGGTAATTTTATTTGTATCCGCCGTTCTCCCTCTTCCCCTATGTTTTTCTGCCTTTCGAAGCAGCCCTCACTGGTGAGTGCCGGAAAATCGCACTGACTGATACTGTTCGTATCAAAAACACGAGTCCAGCACTTTTGGACGATTACATTGCGTAAAGTGATGACAGACAAAGAGTAAGTTGAACGCTTTTTTGAATTTCTTTGTTAGGTCGCTACCTCTGTCCTATTAGGTATTTTTTATATATATTTTAGAGCAAATCAATAAATGGAATATAAAATGTTTCTGTATACTGCTGAGTAAAATGTAAACATCTCTGCCTACATTTTTCAATTCACTCCTATTTTGATAGAATCATCTCCGTCTGGCACATGCGCAAAAGTGTGAAGGGTTTCCGTATCTCAGAATGATCAGTGTTTTCATATACACAATTTACCTTGTGTGATTTATGTGGTTACAGAGACAATTCAGCATGAGCAAAAGTGCCAAGCACTGGTACTCATGAGAAAACATTAATCTTCGTCATCGATTATAATGAAAAAATAAGAAATTGCTGCTCCTTGTTTTAAAGTAATTCAAAAATGCATCTGTTCTTCAAGGCAGTTAGATGTCGTTTTCATACTAGCAGAAAATGATGATCCATTATCCTCTGTGCTTCGAGATAAGAAGAATAAAATCCACGTAATTTTTATATTTTCGTGAAATTTTCAATCCGACTTTAACAATTTGTAGAAGAGTATGTCTATAACAATCATATGAATTTCTGTTGCTAATAGGATTTTTTTTATCCCTAAGATTGTGAAGTTGTAGCATCATGTTTTCCGCCTTGTGTCGAGAAGAGAGCCCTAAGTAATTTCGAGGTTTCTGTTTCACGCATGAAGGAAATTGCCAATTCGCTTTTCTGCTATTTTGAAACGTAAGCAAATATGATCATTATTTAGATATATAAAGTTTTTTAAATTAAAATATTACATTATACCTTTTTCTAGAGACATTTCATTGGTTGGCTCAAATTTTTATATCTAATCAATACACTTTGTTTTTTAAACAAGCGATAATGTTTTTTCTAATTATTTTTTTACTTATTTAAAAGAAAATGAGAAAGAATGATTTTCTTATCAAAATTAATGGCTAATATTCAAAATTGAATGCAATATTTTTATGAGAATAGCAATAAGTATTTTGAAAACAAGCACCTTCACGTTATCACTCCGGTAACAGTAAAGCGGGACATTCACGAGTAGTTCAATCCGCATTTCTTGGAAAATGGGATGCCAAACGCATTCGTTAGTGTTAAAACTCGATGAAAATTGGCGTAGACAAACTGCGAATTTGGAATTCCAACAAGGTTGGTTTTCCATTCAGCCAGATCTGTCATAATAGTGAAATATGATTCTTGGATGCGGGTATTGTGATGGGACCGTTGGAATGTTGAATATAAGTGTGAGTTGAGGTTAGACTGGAGAAATCAGGGCAGGGAGGAGAGGGTGCTTTCTCAAAAAAGCGGAGATCCCCGTGTGTAGAAAGCGAAGGATGGGTGGGATTCACTCTGGCGGCAGGGGGATTAGGTGGATCGGAGCGGTAGTACTTTTGCGGACCGATAGTACTTTTTGGCGCCTCCGAGAATGATCCACCTAAATCTATCGACTTGAATCGGCTAAAACAAACTTGAACTTTGTACCAAATGGAATAATTGGACTACTGGTAATGCCCCGCTTAAAGTGTCATAGGCATGCGTGCAAGTTTAGCAAGCGATGGTAACTGCTAGGCTTAAAAGGCATAACGGTGACATCAATTTGCAAAAGTTTGCATAATGACGTGAACTTGTACATTTTAAATAATCGCGACTCCTACTACAACTACTCATTCAAATTTAAGTTTCTGAGTGCAAACAATATAAACACGTTGAACACGTGTGTAAGCGATGCCAAAATCAAATTTGTAGCAGAGTTGCAAAATCATGTAATTATTTCGATTATTGACTTGGCCAACTTAAGATTACAACATGATTGCAGCATCGGCAAAAATTAGATTTTGTTTTCATGAATTTTTAATCAAGCAGTAATCACAATCAGATGTAGTACTGAAATTAATAAAAGCGATAACTTTTCTATATATTATGATTTTTTTACACTATAAGCAATTAAAATAAAATAATGACAGCTGCGGAAAAAAAACAAAGAAAAATAGAATGAATACACACAAATTATCTGGTGCGTGAAAAATACATCAGCTTCCAAGAATACTATGACAATAATTCAAAAACTAACTAACATAATGTAAAATCTACCGCAAGACAAAGTTACGATAAATAGTAATAAAAATATAAAAGAATCCGGCTGATGGTTGTTATCAAGGGTAACCCACCCACAGAGATTCTAATATTCAATATTAGGATATTTTTCTGTAGTGGAACCGACATTCAAAACTCAAATTTGGTACCCCCGTGATCTGAAATATTCCAGATTGAAAGATAAAGAAAACTATCATTAAATACTGTAATTTTTTTATACAAAAATGTTTCAGAAACAAAAGAATGAATTAGTTTTTAAATTATGATTTATATAAATTTTTTGTTTATTGCCAAATTCAGTCTATCCTCTTTAAATTATCCTTCAAAGGCTGATACCCATAAAATTAAGAATATTAAAGCTAAGTAAAACATTAATCATTCATCTAGAACTACAAATCTGATGGTAAAAGTTTGACGATGATAGATACACCACACTAGTATACAACAGAAATTTTTATGAACGAAATTAAGTCTAACAGCAAACTACTGAAAATCTTTTAAACTGATAATCTTATATAGGTTGTAAACCAGAAGAAGAACATCACAAAGTTTCATCAGGAGTTGAAACTCTAGAAAGGAAAAAAAATCTGAGAAATATTTAACTGATTGTAAAAATTCTAATCTTATTCATGTAATGTATAATTAGTGGCCTTGCCACTATGTAGTGCTACTCTTTTACTCTGGTTACTACTATGTATATATGTAGTTATGTTTATAAAATTTTTGCCAATATTTTAAAAGAAATATTTTCTATATAAACATTTATTTAAACCATTTAAGTTTGAAATTGAGGTATTGTCTATCGGACTTTCTTTTATATAAGGCCCAAAATTTTATATTTGGGCTGTAGATACAATTATGGTGTAACAAGCTTCATCTTTGCAATATGAGCGTCGCTGCATTTCCGACGTTTCGTTAAGTGAAAAATGATGTTATGTGGTTTTGAGGGTTACTTTCCATTATACTTCCCCATCATCCAGCGGCTACTGCGAGTTGATCTTGAGTGGCGAGTTTGCATTCAGATATCTTATTCTCAGTGCCAAAACAGCGCCTCTCTCTGTTTAGGTTGTTTATTGACACAAAAAATCAGCGGGTTATATTTTACTTGCAAATTTCTACGTGTTCAACAGAATAAAATATCGTTCTCCGCAATATTTAGGCTGTCAGCATGACTTTCAAAGTGAAATTTGTTTGGGAAAAATCAACCTGGCGGAATATTTTGGTTTTCAACATGAATAGCAATGTAATTTTTTAAATGATAAGAGAAGAAAATAACTTCTCTACTGTACAATTTTTTGTATACCAATATAAATTTGTATGTCTGAAAATATGTTTCATGTTATTAACACCGATTTTGGATTTAATATTTTTTGTTAATAAAATTGCACGGAAATTGCGATACGAGATATCAATTATAGACAGTCCCGATAGATTATTCCGTTAATAGATAACTGATGTGTTGAAGAAAGATATATAATCAGATTTAAACTGCTTGTTGTTCCATTTTTACTCCAATGAATACAATCCGTTTCTTAATTAGGAAAATTTAAATACAGATATTGTGTTATATATCTTGAAATTTGTAGTAATTTATGATTTATTTGTAATAGGAACCATTAAAAGACGTACATTTGTTAAATGGGCTTTTGCTTCTGTTTGAAAAATTTAGAAAAATATCAATATTTTTTTCTCTAGTTATGTCTCCAATAATTAGAATTTTGATACGAGTTAATATTTTATGCTTGGTGATGCATCCAGAAGGTTGCATTTATATTTAATGAAGCATTTTCCAACATTTCGTATGCTTGTAAATTTCATTTTTACGCTATCACATCCAAACGCTTTGTTTGATTTTTTTCGTATTAGGTAGGAACGATCCTTGAGGTGTTATAAAAGTCGTAAATTTAAGAATGTTATTATTTTTTTTTTCAATATGGTGCCTTTTTTAATTTACAGTGCTTTGCAGACTCAGTGCCGAGTTCGGCAGAATTAGAACACTTAAATCATTTTGGTAAAAGTAAAACATTTTATTGTAATTTTGTTAATACTGATAAAAGCAGACATTTTATTGTTTTCTTTTGGTTAATACTGATAAATAAAAGCCATTTTTTGTAATTCCGTGAATAATGTGATAAACAATAAAATGAATCGTGTAAATTATTCCTATTCGAAAAACATTTCTAAATCGTTAAAAAAACAGCAATGTAGACTTATATTTTTCTTTTGAGTTGGGGTTGACAGTTCACAGTATTACTAGATATATTTACATACCACGAGATGATTGTCCTCTGGATATGGTTTTTAAAACATGAATATACACAATAACATAACAGGATGCGGAAATCCACAAATATCTCTTGTTGAATATTATTATTTTACCTCTCAGTAATTATTAAGTTACATATTTATTGAACAAAAGAAGGGAGTTTCTGCTTTAACAACTTAAATTAACATTTATATAGTAAAAGATTTTTCAAAATTTCCAATTTTTTTATTGCTGAATTTTAAACTTTATTATGAATATAGATTATTGCAAACAACAATTTGACAAATAATCACTTAAGTGGTAATTAAAGAGTGTTGAAGAAAGCTTATATTAAAATTCCGAGTACACTCGTTGTTCTTATATAAGCGATTATTACCAAGCGATGGTAAATGTTGGGCTTATGTAGCGCAAAGGTGACTTCAATGGCGTCAACTTGTTTATTTTGAATAATCGTAAATCCAACTATAATTTCTCTTGCAAATTTCAGTTTTGCATGAGCACACTTGCACTCAATGAGTGCAAGAAATGTAAAAACATTGAATACGTGTATCAGCAATTCGAAAATCAAATTTGGAGCAGAAATGCAAAATCCAAAATGGCCAAATGAGAGTATAGCGCCACATTGCAGCATCGACAAAAATTGGATTTTCTTGTTATGAATTTTATTAAAGCATGAATTACAATCAAAAGTAATAATGTAAAAATATAACAAACAGATTTGTTATATAATATAATTTATATATTTATTTACTGCCAACTTCAGTCTAACCTCATTAAATTGTCTTTTTTATGGCAGATATCCTTAAAATTAAAAAGATTGAAACTAAGAAAAAAATTAACGATTCATATTCTTAAAAAAATTGTTCTGTGGATGTATGGTGTAAACAGTCCAACACACAGAATAATGGAGAATGCAAGTTTTTCAGAAATATCCAGAAAAACACGTAGCACAGGTAACCATAAGCAAAGTTACCTCGACCTGCCATGGCATACGGGAAATCTGAATGATGGCCGTTGCAATAGAAATGAGTACTGAGGTCGGGTCTAATGGCCAGCACAGCCTCACGGCCCAACCCCTCCCGTTGGAGGTACGTACTATCACTGGAGGGGACTGCGCCCCACCCCCCATTTATGTAACCCTAGGCGGGCGAGTTCCTTCTTATGAAACCTGAGCAACTCATCCACATTCCGTGGTGCCCACATCAGTAGGGTAAACATAGCACAGGTAAGAGAAAACAATAGATCTTGCACAGATTAGCAACGTAAACTGACAACAATTCACAGCTAATAACAGTTCAGCATTTTGATATTTAGCAACACACACAGGCAGGAAATCACTAATAACGAAAATAGCAGCACTTTCAATAACACACAGCTCCAAAGCTTTCTAGCTCGCACTGCAGACGAAACTACAAAGAGATTCCAGTCGATCAATATACTCTGCTGCCAGATCCAAGAACGGCCCTCTCCCCGACAAGCCGTGACGTCACATGAAGTTTTCTCGTACATTCTAGCTTATTTTCTTTCCTAATAGCGATATCGAGAAAATGGTCGCATTTTCTGGAATCATTGATTTGTCGCCAAATTTGTCGCCGAGGTCAGATGCCCAGGCCTGGCTGCTGCCAGCCATCCCGTACTACCCCTGCTAAACTATCTTCCCAACCATAAGACTAACAATGCAGGGAAGCGACTTTCCATGTTCGTAATAATATCATTATAAGAATGATTGCTACCTACACGGTTTTTCTGTTATAATGTCAATAAAGATGCACCTTTTTCGCAGTGTTCCTTTTTCATTCACATACATTACACATCTTTCTAAAACAAGACATCAGATGTGCCAGGTAATATATACAAGTACAACGGAATTATAATACCCAAAATATGTAAACGGCTAAAATAAAATAATGGTACATAAAATATACCATCCTTTCGTTGTCGGGATAAATCGATATTTATCAAACATATATAAATTTTTCAATGTATTGAAATAAATAAAGATAGAAAAAGTCTTTGAATGCTTATTAATAAAGAAGAATGCTCTCATGTAGAGTATTACTGATCATACGAAAACCATAATGCAAAATTCTTCAAGTTTAAAAGAACAAGCGATGTCGTAGGATTTGAAAATTTTAAAAACTCTATATTCCACTATTCGAAAAGTTTTGCGTAAAGAGAATATCAACAATGCCCATCAAACGAAAGCTCTTATTCTGTTAGAAAACCAATTAACATAGAAGGCCAAGTTCTAAAATCTTATGGGGCTGTATCTACCTGATTCTGGTTAACTTTTGCCAAAATAAGACTAAAATGCCTTTCAGACACATACGTTTGTTGAAAATGGACGACACAAACACAGAGATACACATAAAATGTTCGGCTATCTCCGAAATCACAAGTAATTCTGATTACATCAGTCAGCTCGCAGGCTGACCTCACAACTTCGCCGCCTAGCGGCACTTACATTTCGTTTCACTTCACAACATCCCCCCGCCCCAAGACTCAGAAAGAGTCTCAAACACATAACAAACATTATTCAAAAGATCATGTCTTTTAGGAGCTTTCACATATCTTCAATTGCATGTATAATATGTTTCGAAAATCATGGAGAAGCAAGATGTGGACATTCAAGTGGTTCTTACATCGTGTTAAGAGAGCTTAAAGGGTCAGATGTTTCCAACTGATCACTTTAATGTCTTGTAGAATCTTTCCTAACCCCCTCAACTGAAATTCTATACTGTACGTGCATATAATTAGTGCAATTTTAAACTTGTAAACAAAAACAAAATCATTCAGAGACGTTATAATTCGATACAAAAATTACGTGGAATCTATAAGCATTTTAGCTGTCTTTTAGGTTCTCAAGTGAATTAAAATGACAACTCATTCCCGAAATAGAAAGTGTCATTTAATTAAACAATTGAGGAAACAAGCTAGTTATAGGATAAACTCTTGATATTTAAGCAAGAATTAATTTAGAGGTCTAAATGCAGAATTATAGTTTATGCATGGTGCATATAAGTTTGAATAATGTTGAGATATTTAATAGTTAACAATTTGAAATTTGAATTTAAATAATAATAATTTAATTAAAACGAAACTTCTAACTCTCCAATAAGAATACTATCCAAATATTATTTTTTTAAACAAATTTAAGCAGTTTCTATTCTTAAACTGTGAGATGCCATGTTACAGAACGCTGCTTTGCAATTAAAGAATTTACAATGGATGTACATTCATCAATTAAAAAGAGTGCAATTTTTCTAGAATTAACGCCTGTTCGAGACTGCATAAAAAACTGACAATTTACATTCGAAATAACTTGGTAAGTATTGATAGAGCAAATTTTCGTTAGAATCATTCGGAATTGTATTTATTTTCCAGAAATAAATTATGCAATAAACGGCGTAGAAAAAAATAAACATTTGGATGGGAACGGAGGCTTTAATAAAAGCTTTACCACTATTTTAGTACAAAATTTTTCTATATAAGTTTTTTTTACAATCATGAAATAGGTAATCTCATATGCTTGCATATTTCTTTAATTTATAGTTTGGACTTAAATGTCCGAGCTGGTAAAACGAAATTTAGAGTTGAAATTTTTTTCATTTGAAAGTAACAAGGAGAAAACGATTTGGTTCCATTTCCTTCTGATTTTGAGGTTTCATCGCGATCTGTAAGCTCAATGAATGTAGTTTTGTGACATCTATTTGGAAACGGGTAGATAACAGCTTCGTATTATGCAGGCACATGCAAGCAATCATCGCGCTTCTAGGCACGACCTTCGGAATTTTTGAGTTGTTTTTCTCATTGTTGACGAGGATTACTCTTTTTCAGAATACGGGACATTTCGACGTCCCGAAATTATGACTGCGGACAAAAGAATATACCACTGATAAACGGGGCGTATATTAACAATAAGTACGCCGTGATTCAATACTACGTTTTTAAGCGATTTTAGCGCTACCTCACAAGATGCAAAGAGACTCATAGTCAATAAGCTCATGCTTTAAAGAAAACATGATGCAACCTAAATTCTATGACTGTTCGAGACAACATAATGTGTTAATTCAGAAGACCCTATTAAATGTTTGAAGATCGAACATATTATTCAAGATTTCTCAGGATTAGAAAAAGTTAAACGTTTATTAACTATACTTTAAATAAATGAAATTTAAAAACGATAATGTGTTTTATTATTCAAATGTACGGCATAAGTTCAATTATTTTTTGTATAAAAATTTTGAATAATATTAATGCCTGTAGAAATATGGTAATTTTTTTACTGAGTCGTATTTATCAGAAATATCCTCCGTTTCTAAAATTAAAAGCGGCGTAAATAAGCAAATACAAACTTAATTCAACGAGGTGGATAATAAAAGCCAATGCTCTAAGCGTGTTCCATGGTCCCGCAATTAAATTAGGATTTTTATTTTTTTTATATTGGGATAGATTATTTCCAGTTATTACTCTGTACGCAATCTGATTTTAACCAGACAAGCATTAGCAGAAAATGCGTGAAAAGCTATTAAAGGCGTGAAATGCGCAGAAATCAATTGGGTACTGCTCACGTACTTACAGTAAAAACTGAATGAAGTAATTGCACGTCCTATTCTGTCTCCCGTGTTAGGAAAATGCTGAGAAAAACGGAAGCTAATTCCTTTCTACCACTTAAACAGGTCTGTTTTCAGTACCCAACTGCTAGCAATGTATTCCGTACCTTCAATCGTTTTTCCGGCATTTGGCAGCTAATTTCTTGTCCAGTTACGAAGGAGGTGTGAGCCGTGCTTAAGGAGATGTAAGAGCCTAGTACAGACAGTATAAGAAATAAACAGATATTAACTTCCTCAGGATTGAGAAAGAAGCTCAATCATTATAAAAAAGATATTTTCAATAGTTAGGCTGAAGGATGTTCTTTTCTTTTCAATGACTATTGATAAATCGGAACTATATCGATTCATTGTTCCCGTGATTACAACTAAATTGCCTTCTTTAGAAGCTGCTATGTAACAGCGCCAGGTTCGAACCACCCCTGCTTAACATTTCCTGTTATATTTATTAGCTCGATTTTTTCTTTTGCTTATATTTCACAAATTATTTGATGAAACTCTGAACATTACGAATTTCCGATGAGAGTTGAATTGTTGTGGTCGAAAAGTTTGAAAATTCAACGTCATGATCGTTTTACATTTAGTGAATTCTGTCATAAAACAGAAATATGTTCCTCGAGAAGGGTAGAGAACCTCTCTCACAAACGCGAAAAGCACAAAACCGGGTGGGAGTCAGTGTGAGGAAATCAGGGCGAGGGAAGGAGGATGGGTTTACGGTCGGCGCGGTGAAGCCCGTGAACGACACACCTAAATGGATAATATAAAACTTGGAAAATGGACTGACTCCGCTCGTGTAAAGACAACTAGCTAGAGTGTTCTCCCCTCGACTTCCTAGTAAAATGATTTGGCATGTTTTTTGCTTCATAGTACAGTGAAAGAAACCGAGTATGGAATTTGGGTGTCTTCCTATTCAAACAAATGGGTTAAAATTTGACATCTTCAGTGTTGGTGAAATGCCACCAAACTCCACGTAACTGTTCCGGCTTCACGTACACGGAAGTGAAGGGAAGAGGAGGAACAACAGTTGCGCGGTTGACGAGGTGGTGGACGCCATAGTAGAAGTTTCTGCGCAGAGTATGCAGGCTTCTGTAGGTGATCCAGAGTTTTACTCCGGGTGATCATGAGTAATTGTAATGTTGAACATTAATATTCATTATATGTATTGTAAATAGTTCTTATTTCATCAAGATAATGCTAATAAGTTAAATGTTGGAAAAAGGTGGAATTTTTGAAGCAAAGGGCATAATGATTTTTGGTAACGAGACCACATACCAAGATTCGTTTGTTTAAGCCGTTCCGTTTTCTGATGATTTTACGTTACAAATTATCGCGTTCCAATTTTTCTGAATATGCAGTCTGAAAGACAGTCAACCAGTAGACGGATTTTATGGCTTTCTAAATTCGACCATTAAAACATCTAGCGCAAAACATGGTTAGAGGCTCGACATCTGTATAATCTGCATGCAAATATTAGTGAACATAAGAATATAATTTCAGAATACAGTTTCTTTAAATATGGGGCCGTTGCATGTTTTACACATTAAATAACCACAGCAATATTCTTAAGAATTATTCAACAGCGGTTTCTCAAATAACTGTATTTCATCGATATATTTTAAGAAGCTAGCAGAATAATAGAAAGTTCAGCATCTATGGAACAATTAATCCACCCTAAGTTAAATGACAGAAAATTTTGAAATCAAAAATTTCTCTTTCGGCAAAACTAAATAGTCCATGCGTCAATACTTGAAGTATGTTAATAAATATTTCACTGCATTGAAATTATACAAACCCAGTGGCGTAGATAGGGGGGAGCTAGTCATGCAGTATTTTATAAATAAGAAGAGCAACGGCACTAGCTCAACAACTGTGTATATAAAAAAATAACTGTTGCAATTATTGTAATTAATTCGTATTTTTCGCCTTCAGTCGCTAAATTTCCGAATTGTAAAATAAAGACTGATGATGGAAGCGCGATTTCGTATCCTATATGCAGAGACAGAGGGTGTTAAACGACGAAATACAGTAATAAAAATATTCTTTCTTCCTAGAATTTATTATTTTTGTTTTGAGATTTATATGCATTATTCAACTTGTAAAGGAAGGGCAGCAAACGCTCCAGCTGCGCCACTGGACAAACAGGTTTCATTAAATTCAATTTTTCAACAAAACAGAAAATAGATCTGCACACAATCGGCTCACTAACACTCAGAATAACAATTGGAGGGATCAAATTTTATTTCAGTGGTACAATAAATACTCACTTAACGTTTAAACTATTTATTCGACTTCTAAACACGAAGCGAAACACAGAACACAAAGCAGCCTGACATCACATGCAAAAAGGCACACGTAAAAGCTAGAAGATGCGCACTTCATCACAGATAGCAGGCGATTACAAATCTGTAAGCTAATAAAAGTTAAATTGAAATCAAAGTTCACGGGCGCTGCACTTCCATTGCTAAAAACTGGAAAGGGAAAAAATGTCTTTCACGGCGGAACAACAATTTTAACAACAAATGCCTGTCAATTATCAAAAAATTTATTTGTTTCCACGGTGAAATTGTTAAATCTTAATTAAATTATTTCAAATCATTTTAGATTTGAAGGAAGAATTTAATATTTAGAATAAATTATATTTTATTCTAAACATAAAATATTTGATATAATTATTAGCTCTTTTTATCCTAAACATAAAACAAATTTTTATGATCAGAGTAAAATGAGATAACAATTTTAGATTTCTTGGAATTTAAGTGAAGTTCAACAGTTCCATGTTGAAAACAAGTACATTCTATACAAATCAACCAGCAGCTGTGTCTGAAATTATTATAATCAGTGCTGGCTTACCCATTTTCTCCTTATCTGGGGCACCGGCTGCTCTAAGTTACAGTTAGATGGCATGAGAAATTAACCCTTAAATTCCCAGTGTTGCCTTTAACATACTAAATATTGTCCCCTAAAATCTTGACAATAAGACTGATGCTCTAATGCCTGTTGTTGCCAATAGGATACATACTGAAATTTTTATTAAATGAATTTTCAAAATATAGATGGCAGCCTCAATGCTGATAAAAATATAAAAAAATTGATGTTTTTCACTTGAGGTTGTCGCTTTTTAGCTTTGTTTGTACACTTGAGAACATATTTTATTATACAATGTTGAAGGAAATTCCTTATCCGTATTATTATTTATTAATATTCATCTGGCTTTCATATTATAGAATTTTTCGATGGAATTTTTGTTTCTGCAATAACGCCCTGTGTTGTCAGTTGGTAACAAACTGTTTTTTAACCATAAACCATACTTAAAACAAAATAAGACTTTTTAAAAGTATTTTTCCCATATTTTATTTTGTAAATGAAAGTCAAAAACAATTTAAAATCAATTTTAAATTCGGGTTTTAAGGGTAAAGTAACGAGACACATGACGACGGTAGGTGAGATTCATTAAATTGATTGAATTGTATTTCTTTGTTGTATTCTTCGAGAATTAATCGTTGAATTGCAGTACTAATTTCGTATTTAATTTATAAGTAGGTACACGTGAGTACTCAGGTTATTCGACTTTTATAAAATTCAATATATATGTTGGAAAATTCAAGTTAAAAAATATTGATTTGTGGAAAAACCCTCATCATTTTGATATATCTCTTAGTGAACTATAGAAATTCTGTTTGCTGCAATGCCAACAGATTCCTAAATCTTAATGGCACTGAAACGGATTTTTTATGTAAGCTGCTTTTTTTTATGTATACATATGGATCTGAAATTGAGAAAGAAAAATTATGCTACGTTTCGAATATTCACAAAAAATATGAGGTAAATTTGGAATTTTGTAAAGAAATTTTTATATCTTCCCGAATATACATGCTACATGCTATTTTTGAAAAAATGCATGTGCATATGAAACTAAACCATTGATGAAAGTTTCAAATCATTAACAGCTTTCTATGAAGCAGCGTAAGACAAATACCTTTTTGTCTCAATTAAATTCAAGACTCTTCCCTAAATGCCCTCGTGACGAAATCTTTGCTGTAAAATTGTGAATGACAAAGATCGTATGTCTCACGTTTCTCCACAACTGATGGTGAACCATTGCATTCAAACTAAATCCAAATGTTTCTCGTTGTACCAAACATGCAATACTTTTTGACAAGTACTGTAGTTTTCATATAGCGAGAGATATAATCTCGTATTATGAGTAAGGTAAATTTGAAATTTAAAAAAAACCATCTTTATTTGGTATTTTTGGTGGTCTTTATTTGTTTAGAAAGACAAATACATTATCTTATATGTTGTTCATATATGAACTCTAAAGTTGATAGTTTAAAAAATTAGCTTCTCACTTGCAATATTCTCATTTAAGAGACAAGTTTGAACATTATGAGTTCGTCCAAAAATGCATGTCCAGTATAACACGATTTCCTACGGACGAGTTTTCTGTTTTGTTAATTGGGGTAATATAGTACTTCTGCTATACCGACATTATTTTGTCTAGAAAAAACTTTAAAAAACACTGCTCCCCAGAGTTTTCCATATTCGTTTTGGTACTGATAGAAAGTCTATGAAGTTTCAGCCGTCTAAGTTAAATGTAGGGCTTGCAGTAAAGCCCTAAAATTTGAAAAAGCTATTAAAATGCAAAATATTTACAATTTTTTTAGAAATTTTGCATGGTTACTAATGTATTGAAACTGGTTTATATTTGTTCCTATGGGCATATTTACTTAGAATATAAACACAAACAAGTTTTATAACCCACTTATGACTTGAGAAAAAAGAATAAAATGATGAAAATTTGAATTAATTCTGCGTTGTTGCATTTTTTAAAACATCTTACAGTATTTATTGTATGTTCAGAATAACAGTTTAAAAATTTACTAAAATGTTAAAGAAGAATATAAAAATGAACGCAGCGATAAGTTTATCTGCAATTAAAATCTACAATCTTATTTGACAGTTTAACACGTAGCACATTAAAAAACAAATACATATCGTAGTTAATTATCCAAATATCTCGTAAAAATTCCAATAACAGTCAAATAATCTAATGTAACCATTACAACTACTTTAAATTTCATTCAAAACTGACTTCTTAAGTTTTTTTTCCTACTTTTTCAAAAGACTGAATTGTATTTTGAGTCTTACTCATTTTTGTTTATCGATTGACTGAAATCTTCGATAGTTTCGCAGTCTGTTCGGCTGTGTCATTTACTATTTTTAAGTCCTTGATAAAAATTTTCATTTATTTTTGAATCTGAAATCTTCTTCTCAGGTCTGAGGATTGATTTTCAATCAGGCTTCATATTGCTACAACAAAAGCAAAATCAACCATGAATTCGGTCCAACCAATTGATGCAGTTTTGTAGTATTATATAAAAGAAGGAAAACATGGACACCAGTGGGAACTGATTTTTCATTAGCTTTGTATTTCATTAAGAATGCTGCTACCATCTTTTTGTAGAGTCTGGCATTTCATCGGAAAAAAGAAAATGTTACTGCTTCTTCTGTCGAGTACCACAAATGTCTACTGAAAGTTAAAAAGCCAGCTCTGGCAACCCCAGGTTAGTATTCCTCGTACATGTTCAGAGACTTCCAAAGCATCAGATCATTTACAGGAGCATCTGTAGCATTTCGGGCATTCAAACAAACGTTACCAAAAATAAAATCGTTGAACAAATATATTTGATGCAGCTTTGGTATATTACAGTAAAAATTGATAAAATTAACGAAAATTAAATTAAAAATTAATAGAACTAGAATTAAAAATTAATTAAAATTCTAATGCATTATACAGAAAGGCGCATATGCAGCTGCTTCTGATAGAATACACGAAAAACAAAATTAGAACTTCGAAAAATAAGTTAAAAAATTATAAAAATATGCATTAATAAAACTTTAAAATAAAACATAAAAAAGCAAAATAGAACGAAAAATACATTTACAATGAAAGCAAAATGGAATAAAATTGTAAAAGAACCAAAATGGCGATTCTCCTCAGAGGCCACACGCCATTCAGCAGGCAATTTGTATTTTGTCCTGCTTTAGAGCTACAATGGCGTGTGGCCTCTGAGGAGAATCGCCATTTTGGTTCTTTTACAATTTTATTCCATTTTGCTTTCATTGTAAATGTATTTTTCGTTCTATTTTGCTTTTTTATGTTTTATTTTAAAGTTTTATTAATGCATATTTTTATAATTTTTTAACTTATTTTTCGAAGTTCTAATTTTGGTATATTACTACTTTTATATCTTAGTTTACCATAAGCGTGTATCTTTCTCGAGTAAAGTATTGTATATATTCACCTGTCTTTGAGAAATGCGTTAGGCATTTGCCAACAAACTACCCGAGAAGAATTTTTCTTATCAGTATTAGGGTAATATCGGCTCATTCCTTTTAGTTACTGACTGCAGCGAATGTATCGCAGTCCTTGAAAAAGAATTGCCCATGAACAAATTAGGTGAATAAAGATGGAGCCTGGTTGTAAAAAAAAATGCTCAGGCCTGGCAAGATTTCAGGTTCATAAAGAGATTATAACTTTTATCAAGAACTTAAAAGTAGCAAATTACACAACCGAAAGGGGTGCAAAACTAATGGAAGATTTCAGTCAATCGATAACTGAAAACGGAGAACAGATTCAAAATCTACTACAGTCTGTTGAAGAAAGTAGGAAAAAACTCCTTGCTTTAAAAAGTCAGTTTTGAATGAAATTCAATCGAGTTATTTGGACAATTCACTACTTAACATTTTAGTAAATTTTTAGACTTTTATTGTGAACATACAGTAACTGTCCTATGGTGTTTTTAAAAAGCAACAATGCAGAATTATTGCAAATTTTCATTACTTTAAGATTTTTTCTTCTCTATAAATTCTTTTTTTATTGTAAGATAAGGAATAATCACTTTTTTTCTTGTTGCATGGAAGCAATAGGTAGCTATTCAGTTATTGTAAATAACTCTCAATATGTCAACTGGCTTTTCTCCAATAACTTCGAAGTCTAATCTTCGTAATTGTTAGAGAATTTCAGTATATTTCTTGAAGTCTCATGTGATGTGAAATTTCGATTCTGAATTTTAAGGCATTATGTTTTAACTACGCTGACAGACTTAGTCCCTTATTTAGATGCATTATATTTTAGTGAAGTCTTTGTTTCTCCGAAATTTAATTATTGCTATTTAAAACATTCAGCAATGCAATTATAAATAACATAGTTCCAGACCAATCTCATTCCCAAAAAAGCAGGATAATGAAACCCATCAAATGAATCGTGAGCGATTTCATCTCTAACTTCTGTTTCCTGCATTAAATATTGTTAGAACTAAAATGATTGTACGTATAATTAAGAAGCTTAAGTATTATAATGAAACTTTCATCCTAATTTCAGTTTGGGTTTAAAATTTGAAAAAAAAATCCGTTTTTCTTTGACTTTTTGATAATCTGCACTGGTACATAAACTTTTTAAAAATTATTCCGTGTGTTTTCGGATTATTTGAGTTCTTCATATCGTTGATATAAATTTAAACTATCGGATTTTTTTTAGAATAAGAATCGACAATTGGCAATTGAATCAATGATATGAAATATATTTTGCCGAGATTTCATCATACATAACATCAAATGCATAACTGAACAGATAACAGACATTTTTTAATACTCTGCCAATAGATTGAACTACCAATCCCATTGAGAGACTGTCTGTAATAGAGATGAATTTAGGTAAAGAAGTTAACCGGTAGATTCTGGATAATTCTAATTTTCCACACACGGCTTCTCTTCTCGTAAAAAAAATTACCGTGACCTCAGAGCTTGAATATAAATAAAACAATGCATAATTTAATAAAATTAATTAAAAGTAAATTCGCTTTTTTAAATTTTTTTAGCAAATTGTACTGAAATCTTTAATGCCTAGATAATGTTCGCAATTTTTAGTTAGAAATAAGGACTTGGAAAGAATTTAGCGTTGCGAGAATTTTTATGATCCCAAGTGGGCTCGCAACGCAGAGTTTAACCATTTAGGTGGTGCATTAAATATTTTTGGATTGAGATGGATAAGAAATTCATTAATTATTAGATTAAATTAATCTGGTTTGTTAATTGATTTCAGAAATTCTGCAGTACTTCAAACATTTAAGTTCGTGTTTCGAAACATTTGGCGAGAACTTACACCAGCATTTTCTTCAGTGATAGGTGTTATCACATTAATATCTGAAATAATACGAAAAAATAATTAACTGATAAAAGTACATTCAATAATCAGAGTGTTTATTTTTTATTATTTTTATTTCATTTATTTATTTATTTGCTTTTTCTGAAGTTATTAAGAGCTTCCAGAGAGTTCTGGAGCTATGCTAGCTTCCAGAACTTTCTACTGCCTTTGTCATCGAACGTTTTGGCGTCTCTTGTCTTTTCTAATTTTGTTAAAGCATTAGATAATCTTTAGAATATTCTTAAGGACAACGGATTCCCAGATTCTTCTATTATTTTTTTTCCAAATGAGTATAAAAAGTTTATAATTTTTCTTTATTAATACTTTATTTTAATTTTAATTCTTATAGCTGTTTAAATATTAGTTTTTTTTCTTCTGATTAATTAGTTAGAATTATCTTCACAGATGGAGCTAGGTTGCTAGCTTCCAGAACTTTTTGCCGCCTTTGTCATCGTACGTTTTGGCGTGTCTTGTCTTCATAATAATTTCAGCAGAGAGGGTAAATTTATTTTACACACTCTGGTTCCTTTTTGATTTTTATTAAAGATTTTTGCCTCTTGATTTTTTCAAAACGTTTCTTGTATCTAGGTCGGACAAAATACAGGCCACAAAGGGTATATTTTTGATTTATATTCTTACCCTTGGCAGAAAATTTTGTCCATTTTTAGAACTTCAATGGCGATTGGTATTCGAGAAAGTTCGTCATTCAAGTTCTCATTCATTCCTTCCAATTTCAATATTTTCCCTTTACATTCTAAATTATATTTTATGTTTTTTTAATATTAATCGTTGTAATTTTCTGTTGTTACAATCAATTGATGCTGTTCTGTTGAGCACGCAAAAAGGTGTATTGTTATCGTTATTGTTTATATATATATATATATATATATATATATATATATATAAATCTTTTGTTTCTTATATATTCTTTTTCTTTTATATTTATACCATATGTGAACGTTCATCAATTAAAAAGAGCGCAATTTTTGAAGAGTTAACGCCTGTTTGAAGTACTGACAATTCGGATACAAAATAATACAGTTAGTATTGATTCAACAGATTTTTCCTTACAATCATTCTGATTTGCATTTATTTTAAAGGGATGATTTATAGATTAAAGACGTAGAAAAAATAAGCATTTAGATGCGAACTAAAGTTAATAAATTTCAGCTAAAGCTCTACCATTATGTTACTTCAAACATTTCCTATATAAGTTTTTCTACACAATCACTAAATATGAAACAGTAGTTAGGTATGAATTTTTTAATTTATAACTTGTAACTGAATGTCCGAGCTGGAAAACGAAAGTCAGAGTTGAAGTTTTTATCATTTAAAGGTTCGAAGGAAAAAGCGAAATTTTTCCATTTCCTTCTGATTTTGAATTTTCATCCCCATCTGTTAGCTCAATGAAAGTAGTTTTACGACATCTACTTGGAAATGGGTAGATAACAGGAAGCTTCGGAATATGCAGGTACATACAAGCAATCATTGTGCTACTTAGGCACTACCTTCGGAATTTTTGAGTTGTTTTTCTCATTGTTGACGAGGATTACTCTTTTTCAGAATACGGGACATTTCGACGTCCCGTAATTATGACTGCGGACAAAAGAATATACCACTGATAGACGGGACGTATATTAACAATAAGTATGCCGTGATTTAAACATTGTGTTTGTTAAGCGATTCCAGCGCCACTTCAAAAGAAGTAAAGAAACTCAAAGCAATAAGCTCATGATTTATAGAAAACATGATGAAATTCAAATTCTATGTGTTTTCTTCGAGACAACATAATGTGTGAATTCGGAAAACCATATTGAATGTTTAAAGATCGAGAATATTATTAAAGATTCGTCAGATTAGAAACAACAAAGTATAGTACATGTCAAAAAACTTTTATTAATTATACTTTAAATAAATGAAAATGCAAGAAACGATATTATGCTTCATTATTCAATTGTAACTCATAAGTTGAAAATTTTAACAGAAATTTTTATTACTAATTATGCCTTTAGAAAACAGATAATTGTTCTATTGAGCGGAATTAATTAGAAATTACCTCTGCCTTTATAAGCTGCGAAATTAAGTAAAACTAAAAATAATACGACCACGCTAGTATTGTAGGCCAAGTGTACTAAGCGAATGCTCTATTACCCCGAAATGAAGTTGTTTTTTTAATTTTTATATCTGGACAGATTATGTAATGTTCCGCGCACAATCAGATTTTTTTTAAAAAAAGTCATTAGTGACATTATGCGGAAGAAACCATTAGCGGGTTGAAGTGCATTGATAACAGTTGGGTGCTGCTCACGTACCTACCATACGTACTGAAGGAAGTAATTGCGGGCCCTTCTTTGTTCCGTGTCTTAGGGAAATGCTGAGGAAAACGGCACAGCTAATCACTTTTTTTAACATCTTCAGAGGTCTCTGGTCAGTACCCAACTGTTATGAATGTACTTCACGCCGCCAATCGTTCATCCGGCATTTGGCCACTCATGACCTACCGGTTAAATTCTGATCTGTGCACAGCGCCTAAGAAGATGTAGCAGCCTAGTTCGGATAGTATTAGAGATGAACAGATATCCACTTCCTCAAGGTTGAGAAAGAAACTGAATCTTTATAAAAAAGATATTTTCTCAGGAAACTGTCGTATCAATGACTCGGTTGAAGGGTGCACTTTTCTGTTCAATAAATATCGAAATATTGAAGCCAATTTTTTATCGATTACAACTAAATTGCCTTCTATAGAAGCTGCTGCGCAAATCCAAACCAGAATGGAACCACGCCTGCTTAGCAGTTCCTTTCATATTGATTGAATCTAGCTATGTTTTTATTTGTTTTCCACAATATGTTTCTATATCTGAATCGTAGAGATTGAATTAATCTCTTCCGAAAAAGTCACGGATATTGAAAAGAAAGGGGACTTTTCATGCTCTTTTGCAAGATCAAAAATGTTCTTGCGATTCACATTCTTTGAGAACGGTTTCCTTCGCATACACTACTGGCCAAAAGTAGTGTCAGATTGGTAAAATGCGAAATATTTGGAGGTAATTTGAATACAATGGTTAGCTACCTGTTGTGGATAATCGTGGGACGCACATTCGTGTAACTCACATTTTACTGTGAAGATTCTGTTACGAGGACATTTAGGGGACAGTCCACAAATTGATGAACACGAAAATGTTTTGGGCTTTATTCCCTTTCACAGGAAGCTGATAATGTTTTGAAACCATCATCAATCCTTTTTCTTCTTATGCTTGTTGTTTGCATGCATTTTCATAAAAGTATCATGAATATTCGGGAAAATATAAAGTCTTCTTTAAAACATTCCAAAGTTTTCTCAGGGTTTTTTTATAACATTCAGAATTTTACGCCAAAAGTAGCGAAACTTGTAGAATAATCGACAAAATGTTAGAGAAATATCGTGTTAAAATTTGAGAAAATACCTTGGATATTTTAGGAAATATACTTACTGGTGATAAATACTTTTTAATTGTACCCGCGCGAAACATTGTTAAAATTTTCTTTCATAACGCCAAAGCAAGATTTCTAAGACAGCTTATATAAAAATTCTATTTGAATACCATTAATATTTAGCACGTTGTAGGCATTACAACTATGAAATGAGAAAAAAAGATTAGGGGTTTTCCACAAATCAATAATTTTTAAATTTGAATCTTCGTTTATTAATCGTCAAATTGCAATTTTAATTATGTATTAAATTTATAAGTTCAGATGGTACTCAAGTTAATTCAAATTTCATAAAATGTAATTTTTTTCGAAGATTCATGCTTAAAAAATATTCATTGTTGGTAAACACCTCATAATTTTTTTTCTCCCAGAGAACAACAGAAATTCTGTCCGTTGCATTGCCTAAAACCTTCTAAATCATAATTGTATCCCAGTGGAATTTTTATGTAAGCTGCCTTAGAAATCTGTCTTCGACATTATGAAAGAAAATGTACACTATTTTTCGCTCATGCGCAGTTAAAGGTATTTACTATAAGTACTCATATTTCCTCAAATAGTCAAGTTTTAAAACAATGTTTCTCTAACATTATGACGAGTTTTCTTCAAGTTTCGCAAAATTTGGCGCAAACTCTGCATGTTATAAGAACAAAATATGTCAAAATTTGGGATGTTTTAAAGAAGCCTTTATATTTTCGCGAATAATCATGATACTTTTAAGAAAATGCATTTAAGCAATGTTTTCTCAATTTTGCAACATGTGCACTATATCTCTCAAATTGGTCATTCGCGCGAAGAGGTGTTTTTACAGTCTGGCGATGATAAATATTATAAAGTACAACAAATTCCACAATATTTCAAATCATATCCATATATAAGTTATATGGAAGCTATTAAATACGCTTCTTCTAAAATAGTTACCCTATTTAACTCTCATTTTTCAATGAATATAAGAAAAAAGTCCCTTTCGTCGACGTCCCTACACCTGAAATCCAGAATAATATTTGCCTGACACGCAAACAATATTTAAAATATTTAATTTTTTTCAGAATTAACTAATTTAAACTCTAGTTAAGGTATAACACAACATTTTTAAAATTTATTTCTACTTAGGAACTAATTTGCGCAATTTGTCCCTAGTAAAATAAGTCTTCCTCTGTGGATACAGAAAATAACTTGAAAAAAATATCATATAAGGCAGCACATGTCAAATCTTCATTAAAGAATTTGGAAGAAAGGTGGCAATTTTTAACTTTAAGGAAAACTTTTCATTCTATTGAGAATTTATTGAAAATTTTCCTATTGATTACTTCTATTTAGAGTTCGGCAAAGTTCTTAGTGTCTGCTTAGGAGGTCATCAGAAATAAGTTAAGAAAACGCTAATTTATAATTATATTTCCCATAAGTACTTATATTTCCTGAAATATTCACGTTATTTACTTCAGTTTTAAAACAATGTTTCTCTAACATTATGACAGTTTTTTGAAGTTACACAAAATTTGGCGTAAACTCTGCATGTTATAAGAGCAAAGTTTGCCAAAATTTGAGATGTTTTAAAGAAGCCTTTATATTTTCTCGAATAATGATGATAATTTTATGAAAAAGCATTTAAGCAATGTTTTCTCAGTTTTGCAACATATGCACTATATCTCACATATAGGTCGTTCACGCGAAAAGGTGTTTTTACAGTCGGGCGATGATAAATATTATAAAGTGCAACAAATTCCCCAATATTTTAAATAATATCCATAGTCAAGTTATATGGAAGTTATTAAATACGCTTCTTCTAAAATAGTTACCATATTTAACTGCCATTTTTCAATAAATATAAGACAGGAGTCCCTTTCGTTGACATCCCTACACCTGAAGTTCAGAATAATATTTGAATGACACTCAAACAATTTTTTAAAAATTGTCATCCTTTTTTCAGAATTAACTAATTTAAAGTCTATAGTAAAGGCATAACCCAACATTTTTTAAATTAATTTCTACTTTGGAACTAAATTGTGCACTTCGTCCCTAGTCAAATAAGTCTTCCTCCGTGGTCACAGAAAATAACTTGTAAAAATATCATATAAGGCAGAACATGTCAAATCATCATTTGAGATCAAATCATCACATGTCAAATCATCACATGTCATCATCACATGTCAAATCATCATCAAGAATTTGGAAGAAAGGAGGCAATTTTTATCTTTAAGGAAAACTTTTCATTCTATCGCGAATTTATTGAACATTTTCCTATTGATTACTTCCATTTAGAGTTCGGCAAAGTTCTTAGTGTCTACTTGGGGGTCATCAGAAATAAGTTAAGAAAAAACTAATTTATAATTATAATGCAGTCCTTAGATAGGCTTAGTAACGAATTTAATAAAAATAAGTTTAAGATTTTAGTAACACAGATAGAAAAGTACCTAAAAATTCAAAACTTAGTGTTTGTACCCTCCGTGGTCTCGCCATGTCCACAGAAAAGATGACATGGTTCATGAAAGAGACAATATCCCAAAATTCATGATGCAGTTTGATGAATTAAAGCAATCTCAATTTTAAAAATTTCCCAGATATTTTTTAATGAAATTCAATGATTTTTGTAGTTTTTATTGTATTTTGTTTTAAAGAATTAGAACTAAAACTATATTCTTGCTAAAAATTAAGAGAAACAATTCGTATAAAATGCTTATAAAATTATAGATTTAAAAATGTGTAACAAAACATTTATGTATTTATAAACATTTTAATAACTAAATCTATTTTTAGAAAAATTGGGAACATCAAAATATAAAAAGCCAAAGCAATCAGATACTCAAAATAGAGGAGAAAATAAAAAAAAATTAGTATGAGACGTGCTAGAATGGTTATTAATAAATAAATATCTGATATTTCTTAATCTAGTTCAGATTACTTTAATGTGAAATTTTAATTTTCATTTACTTAAAATTTTCTGTACTTTCACTTTTTAAAAATGCACATTCAGTGCCATTATTTAAAAAGTGCTATTTATATAAAAATGTAAGTTTTCTTGTGTTCGTTTTGAATAGTTAATTAATTTATTGTTTAATGATAAGAAATAAATCTGTACTAAATCTGCCAATAATTTGTCAATTTTGCTTCGTTTAAAATGTAAAAGTCTCAATCGCAGACAGGCCAAAAATTTCAAAAATAAAAATCTAGTGAAATATAAAATAGAAAACTTGACCACTAATATAAGGCCATTCATTAAGCTTAAATGGAAACATGCAGTTTTTAAGATTTTTTTTATTTACTTTTATAAAATAAAATTTGTTTCAGCTATTTGTACCTTCTTCGTGCGATTGGCCCATATGATACATCAAATGCATAACCAGACAGGGATTTTTTAATACTCTGCCACTAGATGGCGCTAACAATCCATTGACAGACTTTCCCTGTCATAGAGATGAATTTAGGTAAATTAGTTAACTTCTAGATTCTGCAGAATTCTAATTTTCCACACACGACTCCTCTTCGCGGGATGAAAAATTACCGTAACCTAAGATCTGGAATATAATCAAAACAATGCAGAATTTCATAAAAGTAATAAAAATGAAATTCAAGTTTTAAAATTTGTTTAGCAAATTTTGAAATGGAAATAAATTTTTTCAAGAAATCTTTAAATGCGAGATAATTTTCAAAATTTTACTTAGAAATATTAAGAACTCGGAAACAATGTAGCGTTGTGAGAAATTTTAAGATCCCAAGTGGGCTCCCAATACATAGTTTAACACTTTAAGTGGTGTATTAAAGTATATCAGGGATTGAGATTTACAAGAAAATCATATAACTTATAAAATTAAATTAATCTGGTGTGTTAATTGATTTGAGTAATTAACTGATTTGAATATCAAATCTGGAAAATTTAATGTTTTGAGATAAGTAATAGAAACATTTAAATTTGTGTTTCAAAATATACGCCATCCTTTTCTACAGCGTTATCTATTAGCACATAAATATCTGAAATTATAATAATAAAAATTAATGCACTTGATAAAAACACACTATGCGGTCAAAGCGTTTATTTTTTTTCATTTCTATTTCATTTATTAATTTATTTGGATTTTCTGC
>BGPR01021513.1:0-20097 GCA_013235015.1 Araneus ventricosus
TTTTCGTTTTCAGAGCGAAAAGTCGTATATATAATAGATTTGGCCCATTCAAATTTTTGAAAAAAATCTATTTCTAGGGTCAAGGGAAGTGTAACAGGAAGTAACCTTAAAGCTTAAATTTCATGATGGGTCCACTCCACGTAAATGGCATGCTGCTCGGCTCAAACAACAAACCTCCGGGGGAGGGAGGGTTGTAAGACCTTCCCTCTCCAACACACGTATCTACACCGGTCTCATTCCAGCATATTTTCCCAGAAGTGCAAATGGAGTGCTTCGATATCCGGACAAGTTGAATTTTCGAACTTCCGAGCATGCTGCTCGAATTCTCTTCGGTTTCTTGCATTGACGAACGGTTTTGGAGCGGAGCGGCGAAATCAGCGTGGAGTATTGCGCATGTGAATGTCTCGTCCTGCAGCTGATATTTCTAAATTCGAAGCCCTTTTTTTTTGATAAAAAGTGATGTAATACTTTCTAAGTTGAAAATTTTTCCTCCCCTGTTATTATTGCAAATTTAAATTAAAAGAAAATAAATCCTTTCGAATTTAATTACTTAACCAATTAGAATGGAATTTTCGGCAAAAAACAATCTAAATAACCAAAATGCTTCAGAGATAGAAAATAGTTGAATCCAAGTACCGTAATGAACAAATAGTTCCTCGTCGATGGAATTTTTTCATTAGGTTGAATCTTATAAATTAAGATCTCAAACACCACTACAAATATTAGCGATAAGTACTATATAATGAAATTTTTTAATATTTGATTAACATGGTCTAATTTAAAATTGTTCAATTTTTTTGGAAAGCCGGTGAAATTAATGCGGGCCTAGTGGTCGTAAGAAGAAAACATTCGCTCCATTGACGAATTTTACAAAATGAAAATGCTTTTTTTTTTCGTCATTTGATCTGTCGCTTTTCAAAATAATGCTGAAAACTATGCAAATATATTGCCGTGGTTTCTACTGCATATGCGTCCCCTTATTCTGCGCTTTGCAATGGTTTAGGCTGGCCTTGTGACAAACCCAGCCCTGTTCCTTGACCTATATGTAATTTACCTCTGCTGCGTTGGTGTATAAAAATACAGAGAAACCTCTGTTTCGTCGATAACCCTACCGAAAGTACAACAAATAGTTTAAAAATAAAAAAAAGCATTGATTACTGATTTCCTGACAAAGCATTTTCAGAAGAAAAAACTAGTTATCACAAGATTGATTATAAATTAACTAAATAAAACTATTATACATCAGTGTATAATAGTTTAAAACTATAAAATAAATAATTTGTAAATCTGAATAAATTTAGTTATAAAGCCTAGTGTCCTTTAAATAAGTACAGAATTCGGGATTTTTCTAGAAGATTCTTCTTCTAGATGCATTAGCGTGGCTTGAATAATCGCATAGCTGCAATACAAATCACAAAATTGTGAACAAAACCAGCTATATGAGAATTTGTAGAAATGCTCATCGTAATGTCATCTATCAATGTTAAAAATAAAAAAAAGAATTCTAGAAATGAAATCACTACACACTGTTTTATTCACTATCCTCAAATGAGAGTTAGTGGGCTCAATTAGCGTTAATTGGTTAATTCAACTGCAAAAATAGATCTATGTTAAAAACACTGTCTAATAGCAAAGAAATCAATCACTTTTCAAAGCGGTCTGAAGTAGACATTAAACAGGCCATTCAGCGTTATGTGTTGTCATGTGGACTCTTATAAACTGGTCAAATCGAAGATGTAATCCCATAATGTTTATGAGTCGTAAATTCGATGCCCAGAGTAGCTTTACCTTTCATAAAATAATGTTTCTTTATTGCACGAATTCTTTCACATCCATCTTTCAGAAATCACGGCATTCAAATAAGTGTCAAACAATACCTAAAAATATATATGAATGAAACTTAACCTAGATGGAAACACCAGCTTTGGGTTGTTTTGTCCATGATTCATACGAATAAAAGTAAATCCTAAAATCATTAACTTTAGTGTCGCTTGAAAGACATTAAATATAGTTTTTCTATTCAGAGACAGTTCTAATACGAGATACGTTCTATTAGTCTCAGCAAAAAGTAAGAAAATATAATTTCATTTCTGTATTTGGGAGTGTTTATTTTTCATTTTTTTTTTTTAATTATTCACTTTGTTCAATGATCGCCGAGATTTTTATTCCATTTCGCAGAAACATCTCCAAACTTTCCAGTAACATATTTTTGATACGGAGAGAGCAATTCTTGGACTCATTTTGCAGAGTTTTCCCGGGTGTAAATTTCACACAAAATATTATGTGGGCAGTCATTTTAAATATACTTAGTCTTAGGAATTTCACGCACCATCACTTATCTGTCATCCATCAATAGGGGTTGAGTTAGTAGGCACTGTTAATTATTTGAAAAAATGATTTTTTCCTTAAATGTTTTAAAGGGAAGACTCCTTTAAATTATTATAACAGTTCCAAAAAATAAAGATAATGACAATAAATAATGTATTTCGACAGTAATAACGAAAGATTAATAAATTTCTTTAAAAATCATTTTTCTTACCAAGTCATATAATTCGGGAATTAATCTATCAAGGTTCGGGAGAACAAATATAACGCATATTTTGTCTAATTATACCATATGATAAGAATTTTAAAATGCTACAGCAAAAGCATAATAAATAAGCAAAATTTTATTGTTTCATAGACAAAAGCGAAAATAATATTTAAAAAAGTTAGAAATTGCTAAATCATTTAATTCAGATTTGATGAATGTTTTGAAAAAATATTTAAATTACAGCTATTATATCGAGGATCTTAAATAATAGGTATTTTGAAGAAATCATCCATTTTTTTCCTGACGTACTTGTCATAATTCTACAATTTAATAAATAAAAAATAAGGGTATCCAGAATGTATACTATGCAAAAAAATTCCATTTACCCACACCAAAGATCCAGCATGCCGTCGTTTAGGTTCAGTTTCGTTGGAAATGAGAGGATTCGAAGTAGTTAAATCCGATTTTCCCAAATGGGAAGCTGCTATCTTTTATCACACGCATGCGTATATCCTGTGTATATTTTCCTCCTCAGTTTCATGAACAAGTCAAGAATATTACATAGCTTGAGTCGTCTTAAGAATGATACATTTTTGGCAAATATGGAGGTATTGTGAAAAGTATTGTAACTTCGACGTTTTCATAACACACCCGACACTAATGGTAATAACACTAACATTCAATTACCAGCCCAGAAATAAAACTCTAGGCATTACATTAAAGAAACTAACTACTCGCAACGTCAAACTGTTTGAGTAAAATTTTAAAATTTTATATAGAAATTTTTTCAATATTAAAAGTGGTAATACTTATTTTTCAAATCTTAATTTCTAACTATGCAAAAGATGATTTCACATTTTGACATGAACCTTATTTGTTGCCGTTTGTAAAACTATCTAAATACTTAATTTTATCCAAATATAAATACAGAGTGTACAAACAATCCGTAGACATTTCAAGAAACCACGAAAAATAAAAGCCGTTTTTAAGGTCGGGCACTTCATGCACATTGTTTGGTAATTTTATCGGCACAGAAAAAAATTATTAGAAAAACTTCCCATCAAGCAGCCCCATAAGGAGCAACTACCCAGAAGAAATGCAAATTGCACTGTGATTAATAAACCTGCAGTACCCACACGATTAATTTATTTGCATTCGAAGTAGTTTATCAGTGTCCGGTTCTTACCCGAGGTTGTGGTAATTTTCAACAATCTCTACTAGTATATAAATAAAAGAGGATGCCGCATTAGATTATGCAAATGCTTCAGGTTTTGCAGGCAGAGTACGGCTTCTGGAAAAAATTTCGTCCTCATCTTCTGCATTCCAGTGCTTTCACATAACCATGTTATTATTACCGCTGACTAAGATTTTACGGTACTATGGGCTTCTTAAACACAGTCGAAAACTATCGGAAGCATGTTGTACTTGCCAAATCAACATCGACGAAGACTAGGTGATAAAGCAGAAAGGTTACAAGGTTTTGCAACACGTGTCAAACAATTTAGATTTTCTTGAGACGGAATAAGACGCAAATTCAAATACAAACATATGAAATTTGATACGTGAAAATTTGTGCATGTTACAGTTGTCGCGTCCAAATCTGAAGATGTATGTTGAAAACTCAGACAGATAGTCGCAAGTTCTATAAGGAGGTGGCTCTAATTTAGATGTTTTTGAATTAGGAATTGATAATTCCATAAATCTGGTAAAGTGGTGAAGAGAGGATCTAAAAAGGAGATACTTATAAACAGGCTCAGTGCAAAGAACGAAAGAAGTGTGTAAGTGAAAAATATTATGACACTGACGTTCTCAAATTACATACGAAACAAATGGTTTAACCCTTTGAAGCGCACTACCCTAAAAAAATTTTTTTACTTAAAAAGAGATATATTTTTGAATTTCTATCACCTGAAAATAAAATTTTTTCCAAATAAAAATATTTTTTTGCCTTTAATTTTTTCACGAGAGGGTGGGAAGACGTATGTCCCACCGCCCCTGAAGGGTCTGTAGCATTCCCCGACTCCCTTCCGTCATTCGCCCCAACGTTCGCATTTTGTCCGTTTCACTTGGAGCATATAATTGGTTATTTAGCACATTTTCTTTTAACAGCTGCAGAAAATGTATACTGTGATTGAAGTGGAGTTCTTTTACCACATTTTGCATACAAATGGAGGAGCTCTTCAATAGTATTTTTATAGATGCCGCTCTGTTTGAAAGCTTCAGGAGAAAGCAGGCAACCCAGATGCTATAAGTAAAATGTTACTCCCCTCTCCGGTTTATTGTATAGGAAGCAACAGAAATTCGTTATCAGTTCATGCGATCACTCACTTCAGCCAAAGAAATGAGACACTAATGACCGCGACTGGACAAGACCAGTAATGAAAACCACTACTGTAGGAAGACCACCGATTGTAAATTATAGCGCAAGAAACGCGCTGCTGGAAGCTGTCAAGTTCCTACAGCTTTTCTTTGAGTATCATTGCTAACAGAGCTATTTACAACAACTGTGCCTTAGGAAATACGGCGTTTTCTCAAAAGCATCAAAGAACGTAAACAAGTAGGGGGTGGGGTGGGCTGATTCAAGAGTACTATCTCCTTTTCGTTACAGCTATGGGACCTTCAATTTTGAGAGATACAGAAAGACTTGAATATTCTCTCTACTTTTCGTTCTTTTTATAAAAGTGTTTTTTTATCCGTTTATAAAAAAAAATCCTCAAAAGATCGCTTCTTGCTTTTAAATTTCCACTCAAAATAAATTTAGAAATGCCAGTTTTTTTAAAAAAAATTCTTGTTTGCATTTGCAGATTTTTTTTTCCTTAATATTATTTAACTGTCTTCTGAAATATTTAAATTTATTTTCTGTATAAGTATTAAATTTGAAAGAGTGATTATAATTATACCGTATATAAATCCAAGTTTATCATTCAAAAAAAGAAAGAAATAGGACCGAGTCGCGAACTTTTGTGCTGCCATCTACAGGCTGACAACCTTAGATGCGCGGTGGGACAAAATTGTCCCACCTTTTTTCATCTATAATAATTGATAAAAAAAAATTACTTTTGAAATACAGATAATGTTTGGAATTCATTTAGTGAACATTGAAGATTTCTTCTGCATCTAATATTAGTTTCGAAATTAATTTTCTTTTTCTAGAAATTTAAAGAAAATCATTGATAATAAAGGGTATGATTTTAAAAATTATTTTCAATCAATTTGAGCAAATTCTCAATGGTACTGCAATTTTTTTAAAAATAAAAGGTCTTGAAATATCCAATAAAACAACTTTTATAATAAAATACCTTATACAAGTTTGTGAAAAAAAATCTTAAAGAAGGTGGGACAGACGGTGTCCCACCGCTTTTCAAAGGGTTAACACCTGATTTTCATTTACCAGCCCAGAAATTAAACTCCGGGCTTTATATTAAAGACATTAAAACTCGTTAAAAGTGCTTAATTGATTGATTAAAAATTTAAAATTTTATATAGAAACTTTTTCAATATTAAAAGTGGTAAAACTTATTTTTCAAATTTCCAAATCTTAATTCCAAACTACGCAAAAGATGATTTCTCATTTTGACTTTTTGTCCGTTTCTAAAGCCATCTAAATACTTAATTTATTTAAAAATATACATACAGAGTGAACAAACAATCCGTAGGCACTTGAAGAAACCATAAAATATAAGCCAATTTTAAAGTGGGGTACTTCACGCACATTATATGGTTTTTTCTTGTCATAGAAAAAAATTAGTAGAAAAATTTCCCTTCAAACGGCTCTTTAAGGAGCAACTACCGATAAGAAAACAAATTACGCTGTGATTAATAAACCTGCAGTACCCAACAATTCAATTTAGGTTTACTTTAGTTGCATTCCAAGTAGTTTATCATTGCCTGTTCTTGCCGGTATTTTTCACCAATCTCTAATAGTTTATAAAAGAGGCAGCCGCATTCGACTGTGCAAATGCTTGAGCTTTTACAGGCAGAATACGGCTTCTGTAAAAAATCTGATCATCAGTTTCTACATTCCAGGACTTTGAAATCACCATGTTATTTTTACCGCTGATTAAGATTCTACGGTACTATGGGCTTCATAAAGGTAGTTGAAAACTATCAGGAGCATATTTGTACATGTCAAATCCACATCGACGAAGACTAGGAGGTAAAGGAGAAAGGTTGATAGGTTGTGCAATACGTGTCTTAAGATTTAAAATTTCTAGGGCCGGAATAAGGCGAAATTTCAAATGCAAACATATGAAATATGATGAGGGAAAATGTGTGTATGTTACAGATGTCGCATCATAAATCTGAAGATGTATGTCGAAAACTCAGAGAGATAGTCTCAAGTTATGTATGAAGGTGGTTCTAATTCAGATGCTTTCGAATTAGAAATTGATAATTCCATAAATCTGATAAAGAGAAGATCTCAAAAGTAGATACTTGTGAAGGAGGTCAGTACAAAGAACGAAAGAAGTCCACTGCTGTTTACTAGAGAAAGGAATTAGTCTTCTTAGCTTAACTTAAATTTCTGTTTTCTAATACAGGTGATTTTTATTTTAAAACTGTGTCGGACATAGAGGGAGATGAAACATATAAACTTACTGTAGTCATCAATGAAGAGTGGTAGTGAGAGGGGAAAGAGCAATTTTAAAAAATATAAGATTACTCCGCACCGTTTATAGATCTTATTAAAAAAGCAGAAGGAAATAAGCATACGACTTTTCGGGGGCTCGGCATTCGTCTAGCAGTTGGTATGACAGTCTGTCTTGGCCGTTACGGTCGACAGACGGTTAAAGACATCTTACGAAATAATTTCGCAAGACAGGGGATTGTCACTCATTTTTGAAGTAGTAAAACATATGATTATATATTATAACAATAGATTTAAAAAAGTAAAATGAACGATGATTAATCCGATGAGAGTTTTGAAGAATCAGTTTTTCAATAAGATATGTTGCTGTTTTGAAATATCAAGTTCAAAAATGGAATTTTCGAAAGAAAAGCCATACATTTTGATTTTCCTGAATTTTTGGCTTCATTGTATGAAATTCTTCGCATTTAGAAAGGATTTGCATTGAACACAATGTTGTCGAAAAATACAGGGACGAAAACTCTATTAATTACAATTACCGGTGTCTTATAAAATAAAATGTGTATTGATTCACTGAGACCATTCATAAACGAATATGAAGAAATGATAGTAGAGATATTTTATACTGATAAAGAAATGCAGAAATAAAGCGCAAAAAAGAAAAAAATGGGAGAAATCATTGTAATTTTATTTTGTCTCAGCAAGCAATTCATCTTGATACCAATGTTATTACAGTCGAACCGCGATATAGCGAGGGTTCATTCTTTCAGATAATTAATTTTTATTAATTCATGCAAAGTTCTAAGATTTTCTTCTTTCTTCGTTTGAGTTGTTTAATTTTATATCTTGGAGATTTCTTTTCTCTCCCACCTCCGGATTTTTTGAGCCACATAAAGGTCTTAATTCTTAGACTATTGTCAAGACTTCTTGTTTCAGTTGTTTCACTTGGTTCCGTCCTAAGGAATTAGCGCGATTATTTCCTGCAATGATTCGTCCTTGTTGACTCTCGACTTTTTTTTATTTATATTATTCTAGTTATAAATGTACAAGTTTGTTACGTACCATTAAAATTCGCCTATTTAAGAGGCCCCAGAGACAGTTGTATGGCTCTTAACGAAACATAATTTCACTTGAATATAAAACTAGTGATGCGCTCTCTGAAAATCGAAAAAAAAAATTGTATTTTCCTTGTCTAAATAAACGGCCCAATCCAGGTTTTAATTTCGTGCCTCCTTCCATTCGGAAAGGAGTATCTAAGAGGATAAGATTTATTTTGAGACGATCGTAAACCGAGGAAAGAGAAGGGCTGTGTCACACAACCGCGAGAGCGGTGGACGATATCTGGCATCATACTATCCTGTATGCAGAGAATTTATAAATCGCGAAATAGATTTTTGATTTAAATTATAAAATAGATGACAAAATTTTGAGAGAGGCATATCCGAAAATATCATCTTGAACCCTCATAAATTTATATTAATAATTTTGAAAGGAGGGAGAAAAAGGAATTGACTCAAATCTGTCTATATTTGAAGTGTTAGGAAAATGCACTAGTTTGACTTACAAGACAGACAAGCCTTAAATAAGAAGGTAACCGAATGTAAAATAAAACAATTTACATTCTTGACAACAAATTTATCCATCTCTATTTCGAAATTATATCTGTACAGCTGATGATCTGATTCAGGACATATAGAACAATGGATTTCATAAGTTATAAATGTACAAGGTTGTTACGTTATAAATGTACAAGGTGTTGTTATTTTATGGATTTTAGATACCGATTTAGTTTTTCTTCTGTTTTTTAAAAGTTCTTTTAAAACAATTCTGATAAATTGTTTAAAGGGCAAAAAATTTTTCATTGTCTTTTTATTCATTCTCATTTGTAATACTTTAAAAAAATTTAAATCATCCGTTAAGTATAAGGTTCTTTCCTGAATATTATCCTTTAAACGATAGCAATAAGAAACATTTCTACTTTTTTGTTACTGCTTCAATCTAGTCACCTGAACATTCTATTCAGATCTGCCTGAACATCTGGTTCAGACAGATATGAATAGAATACCATTCCGATTTGAAGGATATCATCAAAATTTACCAAATAAATATTCTTAGCCAAATTTCTTTATGTTTACCAATTAATGATTCACTGACCATTTTAAATTCCATTCTTAGAGAGAGATGTTTTTCTTTCTTTTTTATATCGAAGATTTTACAGTTAGTACAAATTAAGAGCAACTGCAGTACTGGTCCCAGATAAGTCGAAATCGATCTTCAAAGTAGGACTTCGTGCCACCTCCTCCCGCATTCGCAGATTGGTTCGAACACCAAATTTTAAGTCCTTAAGAGTAATGGTCTTGTATTTCTCCATCTTTCCTTGGCTAACTCAAGTGCTCTGAATTAGGGGAATTTTATTTGTCGTTTGGTAAGCTTCGTCAGTGAAATATATTGTTATACAAGCTTCAAATTAATATCTTTATAATAGAACAGAAATTTCTTTTTCTGGGGGGTTTTGTTTCTAACAATTTTTGTTATTTTCACTTTAATTTCGCAGTTATTAAAATTTTTTATTATTATTATTTTCGGATTATATTACACGGAATTATATTTGAAAAACGTGGTGATTTGAAAAATGCTGATGTGTAGATTAACAAAATTTTTTCAAAGAAATTTCTTATCACAATTTTGGAAATTTAGCCTTATTTCAAGTTTATATTGTTTTGTTTCTCGAGGCATCATAATATTCTTTCATGCAATATATATGATAAAATAGTTATTTTGAAACATTTCTGAGTTTTTACATTTTTTTGCTAAATATCACCGTAACTCGATATTTAACTCAAAACATTTCGTGTTAAAGTGCCTTTATTTTGAAACAATTCTTAGAATTTTCATCGAATTGGTATTTTTCAATGTTATAAAATAATGAAGGGAAAATTTTAAATGCTTACGCTTTTCTTATAGATTTGTTAATAAAATGAGTAGTCAATATTCCATCTCTGAAGAGACTGGTCGGAAGAGGCAGATATTTATTAATAAATAAATTTCCTTTACTAGCGAAATACATGAATTTGAAGCCTATTTAAAAGTGTGTGGAACAAAATATTGCATTCTATTCTTGCAATTTTATAAACTGTGTTTGTAAATATAGCTTCTGAAGTATAATTATCAAAACTAAAATCGAAGGGTTTTCTTCAAAAAAATGATGCAGCTTCATCCTGGGAGAGTTTGGAGTTTCATATGCCAACTTGTGTTAATAGATATATTTTTGGATGAAAATACTATGCTAATGTTAAGAATATTTAAGAAATTTTTTTCAAAAAAAAATCACTTAGGGAACGGAAGTTAGTATGGGCCACCCAGTGTTTCTAGGGTCTGCGTGTAGAGAGCAACCCATTATTTTGCCTACAGTACAGACGAAGCATCAGTCTGCCATGTGCAGATACTGGATGACATAACTGCTTTTTTCCGTTCCTCAGAAATTCTTCTTTGTTTGTGACCCTATAAGGGATTGCTTCTTAAAAGTTTTGACGACACCATGCACATTTATGGGCAAGAATAACAGTATAAATAAAGTAATCTAAATAATAATAATGAAACGAGTATTATTATTTAGATTACTTTATTTAGATTATGGCGTGAAAGTTTCATCTTGCTTCCTTTAGCAGACTTTAAACGGCACTATGTTTTTCTTTTCAATGTCGTTCGGGTAGTATGGCCCATGTGAGTAAAACATTCTTTTTTCCGAAAAAATGCTTAAGTTAAAGAAGAAACTTGAAGCTTATGGTCGAGGAGACTGATTTGCGAATGCCATGAAACTTGCAAGTGCAAAGAGTGGCCTAGTGGTAAGGCAACGGCTTTAGGGACCGGAGAGCTCCAGATTCGAAAATCGATTCCACCAAAACTCCTTCGTGTATGGAACCTGTCGCACGCAAAATCATATAAAGCGATCAAAGGTACTCCTGCTTGTATAGCGCACAAGCCTGGAGATGGGAGGGTGCTGCCAGCTCAAACGTCGTCCTCTGACCTCGGTTCAAAATTACAAGTTGT
Organism: Araneus ventricosus; assembly: GCA_013235015.1. Lineage (NCBI taxonomy): Eukaryota > Metazoa > Arthropoda > Arachnida > Araneae > Araneidae > Araneus > Araneus ventricosus. Next base: position 11,169 of record BGPR01021513.1, read on the forward strand.
TTTCCAAAATACTCCTCGTATTGCTTCAAAATATTATGTTAATATAACTAAATTAAACTAATTTCAATCACAAGTGTTTTGGAAAATAAATTGTCTCGGAGGGCTGCTTTTGACAATTACGGTGCGCTTAGAAGTACATTGCAACGAAGAAAAATTAATTAAATAACTAATAACTAAGTTTAAATAACTAATAAGATAACAACTGAAATGTAAAAAAAATTCTTTCTATTATTATAATTTGGCTACAAAATCAATATATATCAATTTGTAGATTAAAAAAAAGAATTCATTTTTTTTAAACCTTGTGTTTTTTAATGTGGCCAATACTACCCGACATATTTAAATTGTTGTAAAATATCGACTTAAAAGTTAATTTTCATATGCAATTTGCATAGCTTAGCTAAATTTGTTTAATATAATCAACATGAAGAAAATTGTTCAAAGAAAGGTTTTGAACAGTTACAGCTCATTCAGACTGAAAGTTTAAAATTTAATATTAAATTTTCCTTAAGAGATCCATACTACCCGCCGTTCTTATAAATAAGAATTTTGAAGTCTCTCGAACTTCATTCTAAAAACTTAAAAAATTGGAGTTGCCTCCTTTTTAAAGAAATCCCTTCATCTTTCTTAGAATGGAAAGTCTTATAAGTGGAAATATTGGACCAGTAATTTACGAAATAGCAAATACAGTAGAATGTAATTGCCGATGAAAAATGCACAATAAAAGCTATACCTCTTTCGAGAAATAAAATTATTCTACTAAGAATTAAAAATTCTAAATAGCTCAAATATCATTTAAAAGGGTAAAAATTTCGTCGTTTCTAATTTCAAGAAAAGTACGGAATTAAAGAAACAAATTAAATTTTAATTCACTTTTTGAAAATTGAAGAAATAAACAATAAGGAATTTCTTTTAGAATTTTCGATTTAATTTAAAATTAATTTGAAGTATTACCTTTCTTAACTGTTTTTCCTTATTTCATATTATTGATATTATTTTTAAATTCCATTTCAAACGTACTTGATGCTAACAGGAAGCCCGATAAAATTTGGACATCAGTTTTGGTCTGTGATATCAAGGAATTGTGTGAATGAAATTAACTCATAAATTTTAAACTTTAGTGTCGGATGTAAGAAAGTAAATTAAGTTTCTCTATTCAGATTAATTTTAGTATGAGGATTATTTTATAAGTCTGTGCAAGAAGTAATAGAAAAATAATTTTTTCCGAAATTACGAATCTTTTTTTCACAGAAGTCTCCTTTGAAGTTTAAGCACTTAGTACAACTGTGTTCAAGATTTTTTATTCCATTCCGTTAAAACAGCTCCAGGTTTTCCTGGTAACATTTGTTTGATCTATAGTGAGCAATCTAGGCTCTCATTTTGTGAAGTATTTTCTCAGGTGTAAATTTTCACATAAAATATTATATAAAAATTCATTTGAGATATCCATAGTCTTAGGAATTTCACGCATCCTGACTCTTTACATAATATTTCTTGAGTAGTAACTTCAAGAAATTTCTTGCCATTTAGTCATATGTGCTCGTATAGCCTGTTTGAAAGTTACAAAACCTCTTATAAACAGTCGAAAGCGAAAGACCACTGTCACCATAATCTTCCTGAAGCTTACTCATTCTCACCATAATGTTTATGAAGGTTATATATGTTCAAGAGTAACTGGCAACTGAAAATATTCTCGATATTGGCTTGTGACTCCATATCTCAGACTTTGCACGGAGTTATCGAAAACCCTCATAAACTAATGCATTTTAAATCTATTTCTGTTTCATGCCATGTAAATGTCATGTAACACTTTCTGCCAGATATGTAATTAGGATTGCTTTAGAAGAAAAAATTAATAATAATATATTAGATTTTAATGGACATGCCAGAGCCTTTACCTATGAATTAATCGTTAGGACCAAAGTAATATTTATGATGTATAACAATGCAGAATCAAAACTCTTCTTTTGAAATTCTAATATGGAGTGATGTCAGTTACCTTTTCGTCAAACATTGAGCTAAGAATATTTCTTTTCAGATACAATTTAAATTTTGAAACAGCTGCGATTAAAAGCTTATTCAAGCGCAAACGCTTATATACGGTTACATACAATGTGCTATGCATGCGATCTAACAACTTCCTAATTGCTTAAAAGCAGGAATAGCATTTGGAAATACTTTCACAGCATATTCTCATAAAGTTGTTTCATTCATATCTAATCAGTACAATATTTAAAAAAATACTATGATACTAATATGATTTCGTTTGATTCTATGTTACACATGACCACCTTAAAACGCATGAAACTTGTCTGAAGTTTAAATATGAATATTATTTTATCATTTACAGCAAGGTTAATACATTAGTATCATAAATGATCCGTACACATAGATAAAAGAACTATAATTTGGGAATCAATGTCAGGGTATTGTCGCAAATTAAGCATTCACGTGCCCTTCTAAAAGCAATGGAGGAACGGTCTAATCTATGTGAAAAAAATCGCACTGTTTAAAGGACGTTCTCACCATTTTTTGCTATTTATTTGATGTAAATAAAGTAATGCCAGCTTTCAGAATTAAAAAGGAATAATGTATGATATTGCGGAAAATTTCCTCTTCATGTCAGTTTTAAGATATTACTGGGATCGTTAGGCACATGGAATAAAGAACGATGGTATTATATTGTTACGAGAATGTAAAGATTTTTCCCTGACACTGTAATCTTAGGGCAGATAAGAGAGTTTTACTGAAAGTCAGGCCAACAAACGCCGATCCTGGCGATAAATCGAAGCTTCCAGAAAATGCCGAAATTATGATTTTATCTCTATTAGGAATGGAAATATGGCAACCTTCGAGAATTTATACGTGGCGTCACATCCTGTCAAAAGCAGTAAAAGCAACAAGCTACGTTAAACAAATAGTCATTTGTCTATGAAGCTTTGACGACATTAAACGCTGTTGAAAGTGCTGCTACTGAGATTTATTAGTGAACTATATTGTTAACATTTACAAGACACGTTCAGTTTTATTTCCTGTGCTTAGAGTTTTGCTGAAATCTTTCCTGGAATCTATATATTTATATAAAACTCTAAGGCGGAAAAGGACGTGGCGGGAAAAGGGGTTAATTTCTTTTTTGTCGATGGTAACGTCTGTTACCAAACAAAAAAGAAACCCTCCGTCATGTTATGCATAACTTCATAGGAATAGCCTCTGACTATATTCGTTCTGGTGTAGAACAACTTTTTCTCGCAAAAAAATTAGTTTAAGTCGTCGAGTTCACAATATTTCTTACAATATAATGAAACTTTGGATGAAATGATTCAAAAGAGATTAGTTAGAAAGGAAGGAGATGGCTTATGATAGCCAGAGAACGTTCAGGTCAAAGTCAAGATAGTTTGAGTCAGTGACTTGGGTTTTAAAAAACATGGGTAAAAAAGTTTGAATCAAAAGCTTGTAAATAAATTTTATCAAACCTTCCTCTCAATCTAAAATTCAGTAATCTTTAAAATTATGTTTTACATTTTATTATTTAATTTAGAATTCCTTATCATAAATATAAATTTTTTAACAATTTCTTCTTAAATTCATAAGCAGATGGATCTGTAACTGCAATTAACGTTTCATGTGCCCGTGCAGTACCTGCAAATAACGTCCTATTCTATTCACAGTCCCTACAAATAACGTTTTATTTGAACGCACCGTACCTGCAAATAAGGTAGGCTAAGGATCAGCGCCAAAAAAAATTCATTCCTTCTTGATTAAGTTAAAAGCATTAAAAGGAAAACAGCTTAAGATTTTTATTTATTTATAAAATTGTCTTTTTTTATGTTCATAGTGCTAAGATGTCACACTACAATCTTTTTATTAATAAAATTAAATATAATTTGTTTTTAGAATTAATTTTTAGAATAATTATATTTGTTTTAATTATATTTTTAATTTTGAAAGTTTTATGTATTTGTTTATTTATGCACTTTAATTTTTTTTGAAAGTTTTATTTGAAGAAAAATATATTTTTTGTGCCTAAACAATTTTATTCTGTGCAGATTTAAGTTAAAGCATCAGAAGCAAAATAAAGCCGATTCACATATATATAATTAAATATTTTGAAATAATTGTGCTAGGACATGCAGTGTCTTCTCTGTAGCGAGCGAAAGGATCCTGGGAGGATTGAAACGCTATCCTCCTGGGGATTGGAGAGCTCTAGCGAGCAGGGGGAAGAGCCCCCTAGTAAAGTGTAATTTCTTTTATCCTGCATGTTACATTCACGTACATCAACCTTGAAGATTTTTGTAACGATATGTATTGTTATATTAAAAACGTTTTCCTAATTTAATGTATAGATCATAAGTTTTAAAAGATTTATTAAATTTGCAACACATAATCTCTCGATACCTTGAATAATTTGGTGGATCTTGAATTAAGATGCGCTTACACGATTATAAAAGATGCAACAGGAACGGAAATTGAATATTTTCTCCATTTAAAATCTGAAGCCTTTAAATAGTGAGCTGTTATCCTGCTCGTCGAGTGGTCGTTTATTACATATAGGATAAAATCTCTAAATTCCCGGTATATTCTTCTACTACCTATGCCGCCCTTTAATCGCTCATACTTAAAGGCAGCTGTTCAAAAAAGTTTGTGTTCAAGACTTTCAATCCGCTTAATCAAAAAAAAATAACAATTATTTATATCGTATTCTAAAATTGAAATAGTGGTATGCTGTAGTAAATTGAAATAAGAATGAATTTTGCTTTACATTTAAACAAAATACAGTTACCGGTTTACTATTCGACAAAGCGAGCGACTAATCAACGACAAATAGTCTTATTATCTTGACAAAATTTTTGTTTAATTAAAGTTCAATCGTGATTTGTTCTTCTTAAAAGATACCATATATTATGCATATTAAATAATTACAGATTGTTTAAACTATGATTTTTTTCTTACTTAAATCAAATGTAAAATATATCTATATTTGGAAAACAAACGATTGCCAAAGAAATAAATCGCCCTTCAAAAGGGTATGACACTTCCAATTACAATGTTTCATCAAATGAGGTGGGAATTTCCTTGAAAACACTTTGGATTCTGTGACAGTTGAAAAAAATTAAAAGAAAATTAAATTTTTAAATGTTCCCCACAGAGGAAATGTGTCAATGAGTAAAATGTTACTCTTATTCTCATCTATGTGTAAACAAAATTTCACGATTCTATCTGCAAAACGTGCAGAGATATATTAATTTTTACATTTAAAGAATATTCTTAGAAATCTTCATGGTTATGTTTATTACAGAAATGCAAATTTATTTAGCATAGAAAAACTGGGAGATGCAAACATTTGTGCAGTAGTACACCATCCGATGAACATGGATTGAAATAATTTGTCAATGACGCATACTGTTACTCAGTTTCATTGACAGAGAGTTGCAATATCGACTTCTTAAAGAATGGAAGAACAACTTGAGAAAATGAAAATTTAAGTTATAAAAGGAAAGCAGTCTAATATCGATCAAGAATATTAAATTTATTAATGTCAGCGTTTTGTAATTCTAAGGCTTTACCTAGGCGACTCGTTCCCGAGTGCAGCAGAATTGCAGAATTCTCTAAATTTCGTTCGTTTTTTTCTTACTTTCGCATAACTTGAGTATTTTCGTTTTTATTTTCATTTGATTACTTCTCCACACTGAGATTTCGATTATCAACCAAAATTGATTAAACGAAAAATGAAGATAGAAATTGAATGAAAAAGTAAGACAGGCATAGGATGGTGCGTTAGACAAAAAGTCTTAGAAAGCACCAAACATTGCTCATTGCGTACAAGAAAATGACATAATGGGCGAAGACGAATAGCTATCCTTTGTGTTTTTGAATTTAGCCCAAACTGGATTTTCGGTTTTGTGCTAGGCCAACTAATGCTGTTATTTTTTTTCATTCAGTCTCACACAAGGTTCGCCTTCGCGCTCTTGATTAATTTTTCTTCTATTTCTCTTTCACTGGCTGATTTAGGTTTCGGTTTCACTTTCATCTTTCCTGAACAGCAACTTAGCTGGTTACTATGTATTAATTTTATGTTGTTAGGAGTTATCTATATAAGATTATATACCATGTTATGCGCATACTCTCTGACAGTGTCTGAAAGTGCTTAGTAGCGGAAGATACCGTATGAACAAATACCCATAACGTTGTCTCTTTCATGGATTCAGTACAAGGGAACAAAGAAATATGATGGTACTGATATGATCTCTTTTAATTCTATACTTTTGATGACCACGTTAATTCACATGAAACTTGCCTAAAGTTTGAAAAAAATATTGTTTTATTATTTGCCATTATTGCAGGGCTACCATCTCAGCTTTGAATTTTAACTCTAACAATAATAAATAACAAACAAAAACCTAATAGTACATTGTTTTTAATAACTTGCAAATTATAATTTCACGTAACCCTGAATAATCTGATGCATCTTTAATTCAGATACTGTTAGATGACTATTATCGAGGACAGAAATTGATTTGCTATTAGTATTTAAAATCGTGAGTGTATAGACCTCGAGTTGTCCCCCTTCTGTTCTTACCCAGAACCCTTTATACTCCTTTTACTTATGCCGTCCTTAAATTTTGAATTCTAAGGTCAGCTATTATATATATTAGAAGAAACAGTCATAAAATGAAGGGAAAGGAAAAATTATATTTATATAAAATATTCACAAACTGAAATACTGGTAATTATTGCATAACATTGAAATAAGAATTTATTTGTATCTTCCTTACAATTAATCTAAATACCATTAATGTTTCATAATTCTTCGAAAAGAGCTGGTAATCAAGACGAATAATTTTCTAATCTTTTGAAAAGTTTTGTTTAAATTAAGATAAATTGTGATATGATGTTTGGCAAGATACTGGCTAATATTCTAATTTTATAATTACGGATATCTTTTTAAGCCAGGAACTTTTTTTTATAATTCAATTGAAGTGCAATGATTTGAAACAAAAAATGATACTAAAGAAAAGTATAATTCTTCAAAAGGGTTTGAAATTGAGAGATATAGGTTATTATAAAAATAAATTGATTTGTGTATAGAACAATAGCAAATTAAAGGTGGTTTTTCTAAGTGTAAAATAGAACAATATCGTAACAGTTCGATCACAAAGCATTATTTAAATTATTTTTCTTTAATTCAACAGTTTCTGAATGAATCGCAAAAAATGTTTCAAATGCAGTTAATATTTAAAACAATCTTTGAAAAAATATTAATTGCTCTGATACGAGATTTCGGAATGTAACTGCGGTTGGATAGCACCATACCTCTCCGGATAGTGAAAAATTTATGAAAGATAATTTTGTTCATTTTTGAAGAGAAGTATCTAATTTAACTATAATAGCTTTGTATTTCACTAGAATATTAGTACCAGTTTTAAAAATTTTAAGCATATATTGGAAGAAAAAAATTGATACATTTATTATGAAACGAAATTGTGTCCTCTGTTAGGATCTCTTTTTTCGTTGTGTTAAGTTCTCGAGCAACCATGTTTACAAAACTTTATTTGAAAGATCCATTCTATTTATAACTTCAACAAAACTAAAACATTGACACTGCTCTGGTTGCTGATATATAGAATTGTTTATAGTTTCTGCTGCATGAGAGGCGGTTTGAAATTAGATCAGATTTGACTTCATACGGCACTTAAAATTTATGCTAAACAACTCAATTCTTCTCAGTTTCTATATACCTGTAGATATAATAAAAGTCAATAGTGAATACAAAGAGACTTGTATATAACGATGCTGTTTATAACGATAAACCTGTGTATAACGATATTTTCTTTGGTCACGGTGGAATTCCCATTCGCTTGAGTATTACAATCGAAAATTTGCCTCCATATTGAAATTGTTTAGAGAACTGTTGTAGTTACCATTAGATGCAGCATAAAATTTAAGACTGCTATTAATTAATGGGTGAAAGAATTTGGAAAAAAAAACAAATACGAAATACAATACGGAACGTCATGCCTTGCAGGAGAAAGATTTGTTTGCTGGTAAGTTTTGTTTTCTGATTAATCTTACCTTTTCCCCTTTAAATACGGCACCTATTTTATCTGTTATTAAATAGGTTTTATTGACAATATTACAGGAAAAAGTTTGATTGCCATCACAGCTCATTTAATAAGGTGCCTTCCGTGAAGAATAAGAAAGAAATTTCATAGAATGCTGAAATTCTTGCTTCAATAATAGTGAAGCCACACTAGATACTATTGTTCAGCAGCGGATTCGGAAACCGTCCGCGCTTTTGAGCATGAGCCGTGTGGAGTTATTTTCATAAAAATAGGGGAAAAGTGAAGAATGGAAGGGTGATGCTTACGTTTCACTGAGAGTGATCTAACAAAGAACTCCAAAAATGGGCTCATATGAATCATTGCCTGACACCCCATTCGGGTGTAAAATCATCCAAAAGTGGTAGTCCCGGAATGTGTTGCTGAACAGTGCAAGCACTAGACAGACAGAGATGACAGACAAGTTTGTAGGAGTAAGTTAATTTTCAGTTATTTTTAAAATTTTCCAGTCGTTTTCAGAAAACATCATTGTAAAACTTCAAGTTTAATTTAATCTGTATTATTAAAATTGTTGTAGATTTTACGCATATATCTTTTTTTCAAATGCAGCTCTCTCTCTCTCTCTCTCTTTTAACATTATTTCCAGAAATCAAAAATATATTGAAAACATTATTTTTTTTCATAAACATGTGTAACTTCATAATTTTTTTGAAAAACTAGTGTCTCTGGAAATCTATCAATGCAAAAATGCGTAATTAAACCCTTTGCTTTGTTTAGTATTTTAATTAAAACTAATTAGTTAGATTAGACATTGATTATGAAAATACTAGAAATTGTGTTCATTTTCACTTCATATTGAGTAAATGCGTTAT
>BGPR01021514.1:0-26385 GCA_013235015.1 Araneus ventricosus
TACGTTACTTTTGCACACAGAAGTGAGATGGCTTTCACGAGGAAATGTACTCTCAAGATTGTTTGAACTGACACGTGAAGTTCATATGTTTTTTGAAGACCACCCTTTTACGTTGAGCTCTAAATTTTATGAAAGTGAATGGTTGCAGCAACTTGCTTACTTATCTGACATTTTTCAGAAATAAATAAACTTAATTTAGGATTGCAAAACCATTCCATAGCTATTTTTAAGGTAGCTGACAAAATCGAGTATATGATTAAGAAACTGAATTTTTGGGAATCCTGTATAGAAAAAAAAAACAGTATGAAGTTTTTGAGACACTTCACAGCTTTTTATCTGAAAACGAACTTAAATTAACAAAACAAGTAAAAATTAGTATAATAACACATATAAAAGGACTTAAGTTGTCATTCAGACCCTATTTTCCGAAGCTCAGTGATGCAGATATGTGGATTTTAAATTCATTCAACGAAGCGATTTTTCAAAAAACTGAAAAATTAATAATTTCTGAAAAAGAAAAATTAATTGAACTTTCCACTGATTTTTCATTAGAATCTGAAGCAAAAAAAAAAAAAGAAAGAAAAGAAATTTGATTGACTTCTGGGTAGCAGTGAAAGAAGAGTACCAAGAACTTGTTCAGCAATAAAATATTTAATACCTTTCACGAACACAGAAACTTGTGGAAAGAGCATTCTCGTCTTATACATATATTAAGAATAAATATCGAAATAAGCTTGACGCAGCTCCAAACATGAGATTATATCTTTCTTCATTTGAACCCAATTTTATAAAACTCAGCTCCATGAAACAAGCTCAAGGATCGCATTGAAATTTTCTTGCACTTGAATAACTGATTATTACGAAGTGTAATTTTTAGCTAACCTTATAAGTTAATGTGAAATTATTACGATACTGTTTTTATTTGTTTTGCCGTTTAAGTAATACTATTTTAAAATTGGAATAAAGTATAAAATTAAAAATAAGTCCTGCAAATGCCATTAATTCGCGTTATTAAATCTTAAGATTAACTAAGCCCTTAATTATTGATAAAAACTTCTTTGCATAGACGGATGATTGGGGGGGGGTATGACAGTAGGGGGTACGCGAAAATGAAAAGACTAATCAAGGGGTACGCGAGGAAAAAAAGGTTGAGAACCCCTGGTCTAAATTAATGGCCAATTTCATGTTCTTATGGAATTATTTAGACTCATGAATTTTTGTTCTTTGAAATGTCATGTCTGTTACTGTAATAAGTAACAGACATGGCAAACTTGGTAACAGACATGACATGTTACAAGGTTTGAAATAGGGTTCAATTTTTGAGGATCTTTAACTATTTAGTCCAAATTTTAATGTGGTTTTTTTTTGGGGGTGGGGTAGACTCAATTCAGGTTCTTTAATTGTTTTAAAAACTTTTTGTATATTTTCTACTAATAAAATTTTTAAGTCGCATATTCTATTTACTGTAATCTTTATAATGCTATCAAATCATTTGCTTTATTTAAACATATAAGTACATTACATAAATCTGCACAGCTTTGGACTAAGGGTTTGAAGATTTCTAACTATGCTGATTTTATATCAATATTTTGTACACATATCATAAAGCCTCATCAGAATAGTTATGCCTTTATGCAATATTTACTTTATGAATATTAAATGCTGATAAAATCAACAAATTTAATAAAATGCCAATAATCCATAAAAAACGAATATATAACTTTGATTAATTATAGCTATTACAATTTATTACTGAAAATTGCTATAAATTATGTATAAAATCATTATGTGATTATTTTTTATTTCTTTCTTTCTAAGATTATGGCATCGACACCAGCTGAAAAACAAACGCTACAGAGAGCGACGTCGATTGAATGCTGAAACGGAGGAGGAAAATAAAAGAAAAGATCGTGAAAGAGAGAAAAAAAGGGTTCCTATAAAGGAGATATCTGCTCGTGCCGAGAGAGCCCAAAGGAAATATTGGAGATCTACACAAAGAAAATGTCATCAAAATAAAGAAAGGAAAATTGTAGATTCTGCCTGTAGATTCACAACACCTGATGTAAATCTACGAAGTTCCTCTAAAAAGCATGAAGAAAACGAGTTCTTCGAAATAGATCTAAAGTCGTTAGAGAAAACATCCAGTTAAGAAATGAAATCAAGAAATTAAAGTTTAAGACTGATATGTACAGAAAAAGATGGAGTAGAGATAAATTAAATGCTGAAGAAAATGTTACTAGTAATAGTCCAAGATCAAAAGCCAGGTGTTCTTTAAATGAATGTTTTAAAGTGCAGTTAACTCCTAGTAAAGCTAAAGTTGCTCGGCAGCTTACTTTAACAATTTTAGTTCTTGTTTAAAGGAGAAATATGCAAAGTCGACAAAAAAAAGAAAAAAAAGAAATATGCATAACTTAATGCTCAATTTGTGTCTGAAAAAGTACAGGCTATTACGAATAGGCCAGAATAATTCTTTTGGTTGCCAGATTTATCAAAAAACAAAATCAAGCAAAGAAAGTATCAAAGTTAAGCAGTAATTAGTTACTAAATTCTTTTTGCAGGATGATGTCAGTAGGGCAACAGCGGGAAAAGACGAAACCATTACAATTAACAAAATAAAAATGCAGAAAAGATATCTTTTGGATAGTTTAAAGAATCTCCACAAAAAATTTGTAATGCAGAATAATTTTGTTAAAATTTCTTATACCACATTCACCAGATTTCGACCATTTTATATAAGTGCTCCTTCTATCGATGGGCGAAATACATGCTTGCACATCGTCGATTAAGTATTTTGTTTCAGAAATAATCAGTATCCAAGACAATTATTTCACTGTCAAGTATTTGAGAAAAGTTAAAAATCATAATAAATTCTATAGAGAAGATAATTAAGTATATGACACTGAAACTGAAGACATTGTAATGAAACTACCAAAATCTTAATGGAAGTTCTATTCAGCATCTGAAGTATTTAATGTTTGATACTGATTTGACTAAGTATGATGTTTAATAGCATTGTAACTTGCAAAAAAATAATAAATACAATGTGTATGTATGTCTCCACGTCCATACTGTATAGTTTAATTTCGTATAATTATATATTTTTTTCAGTGTAAAAGGTTCTGTAGGAAAAATATACCAAAAGAAAAATATATTTTAGTTTTATACTTTCAAGCTTTACATCAAAGTTTGGCTGTTGAATTTTCGTCATGTCTGTTACCATTCATAATTTTTCTTTAAAAAGTTTAAATTAACATATTATTACTACTATTAGAGTTAGATATAAATTCTCTTTGTCTAGAATGTGTGATAATGATAGACATTCAGCACTAAATGTGTTTTATATCATTTAATGGTAAAAAAGTACTTACAAAAATTCAATCTTAGAAACAGACATGACAAACAAAAATATACAAAAATATAAACAATTATTTTTAAATGCAAAAAGATTTTACTATATAGATAAAAGGACTTTATACTTATATAATATATCACTTTGTATTATATTGTGCTGAACTTAAGTGCACAAATTTCAAAGAAAATGTCCGGTAATAGACATGACAATTTTCATCATGTCTGATTTAAAAAAGATCAATTAAAAATAAATAAAAGAAAGAAATGTATGAATAAAAATAAATAAAAGAAAGAAATGTATGAAAAATACTCAAATAATATACAGAAACAATATATGTTTTATAACATGAAAAAAATTATTTATTGAAATTTTATTTTTGCTTCTTCAATTTCCAAATGGCACCGAATTTTGAAAATGACCCTAAAATGGCTACAAATTTTTTAAGAGATTGGAGTTACTTTTAATCAGGTATTATTCATCAAATTTTATGCAAAATAATATAATATATATTAAATATTATATGATTGAAAAAATATTAAAAACATTTTAAACAACGATAATTTTTTCAAATACATATTAGCTCGAATGGAAATAATTATTTTATATTTTAAACGATTTTTGAATGCGTTTAATTTTTTTTTCTAATAAGTATTTTGCAAACCTAAGCAAACATCTAAGAAATTCATTAGTTTAGAATTACACAAAATATTAAAACTCATTTTACGATGTAGAAGAAACAGAATAAGTTATCCTGAAAAGAGATTTTCAATGGAAAAATTTCTTTTAACAAAAAAAAAACTAAGATAAATTTCATTTTAGGCATCAAAAGTATGCTAAAAACTATGAAGATTTGCCACAGACAGAAAAGTAATTTACAGCATTAAATTACATTCCCTTTTTTTCAAAAATAAGCACTCGTTTTTCAGACAAACAGCCTGTTTCAAAACACACTTTTTAAATTTCAGTTCCAGTTTTAAGAAAAATGATAACGTTAATAACTTTCCTATAATATTAAAAAAAAGAAATTCGTTATTAATTATAAATCAAATCATAAAAAAGTGCAACTATGTTCTTCGTAGTGTGAGGTTAAAATGTTTAAGAAAATCGAGTGTCCCGCCGACTTTGAAATTCGGTGTCAGTTATTTGATTCTTAACAGCAAGAAACATGAAAGCTACGGATATTCACCGCCAGTTATGCAATTTGTATGGTGACAATGCAATGAGTGACAGTAAATTGAGAAAATGAACGAAACTGTTCAAGGAAGATCGCAAAAATGACCACGTGACGCGATCGGCCATCTGTAATCATTGACGATTTGGTGCAGGCATTCGACATCCAATCTGACACAAACAGGAGATTCACAATATCCAAGCTCAGTTTTGTTTAGAATTGTGTCTAAGGACTTAGAATGCAAGAAACTGTACTGTCCGTGGGTTACTTAATTACTCAATGTAGAAAGAAAAAGAAGAAAAATGACGGGAGGCTGTCTTTTTCAAACAGTCGGGGCTGATGTTAAAGGCGTAGACTACTTTACTCGCATGACTCTTTTATTTCTCGAAGTTTATCGGTTTCTCTTTGTTACTCACGATTCTCTTTTGTTTCTCGAAACTTCTCGGATTCTCTTTGCTACTCGCGATACTCTTTTGTTTCTCGAAACTTCTCGGATTCTCTTTGCTACTCGCGATACTCTTGTTTCTCGAAGTTACTCTCAATTCTCTTTTGTTTCTCTGAAATACTAATGTATGGAAAATTGGCGAAATAAAATGAAACTAAAGTTACAATGAAAATTGTTTTATTTCTTAATAAAATATATTACAATGTCAATTCTTTTGTTTTGAATTCTCCAATCGTGCGTGGATATGTTACAATTCTGTGTAGGATCGGTCGATGATATGAAAAGTAACATACATAATAATTCGGGACAAATATTTCTTGTAAAAGTTGAATCAATATATGAATTCCCCAGAGTACTAGGATAATTTGTTGGCAACAAGTTCAAATCAAAATGCTTCCTCGTGAAACCGAACGCTTTCTCATACCTTTTGACATCTACATTAAAGTGACCCATAACAATAATTGGAACATTTTTATCCATATGAAATTATATTGTCTCTTGAATATTTTATAAACGCGCTGAATAAGAACATTTTCAAATGGGATGCATCTACTCCCGGATGAATGTAAACAGAAGATAGCATACAACGCAAACTGACCATTAATTGTAATCACCAATTCATGCGTATTTTTGCCCAACTGTGCGACTCAGTAGTCGCTGAACTACAATTCCGATTTTGAAATTTTTTTTTGTAACTTCTGTTGTTACCCTTTATCTCTAAAATAAGACATTAGTTATGTTTTTAACATATGTAGTTACCGAAATATAGAGGATCTCCCATACAACGTTTTTTGTGGCGTTTTGGCGTGCGAATCAAATTCCTTCTTGAGACCCCCAACATGAAGAGCGTAGTCCTGCGTTAAAATTGGTAAGTGCGTTAACATTTTTGTCCTTTTACAACAAAGGTAACGTCTTTTTAAGCCGTATCGTCGCAGGAGATGAGAGATGCATGACACCTGTCATCTCCTGTGGCATGTGAAGGCCTTCCTGTTTGGCAGACATTTAGACACTGATGAAACATTGAAAACGACTGTAAATAATTGGCTATTATCACAGGCGGCAGAGTTCTATGAAGAAGGTATCGAAAAACTCGTTGTTCGCTACGATAAATGTTTAAACCGACTAGGAAATTATGTAGGAAAATAGGAAACTGTAAGTAACCTCAGAAAATATATGATTTTTTATTTATTTATTTTTTACTTGTTTTGATTTTACTTCAAAATGGACCTTACTTCAAAAACAATCTTCGTATTTGAAAGTGCCTTTATTACAAATAATATGTATGCATTAGATAGAAACATTGATGACTTGCAAGAGAAATGATTTCAACGAACTGAAAATTGAATTTCGTTAAGAGTTCAGAAATAAATGTTTGTTACTTCAGCGTTCTCTAAGCAGTTAGTCACCTAAAGTCGTTAATGCTTTTTGTAGAAAACAGACATATCATTTAACCACATTATGTTCAAAGAATATTTTTTCTAGGTCATAGAAATCTTTACAAAGTCCAAGATACGACAAGTAATTGTTAACGCATGGATAAGAATAAAAAATCCTAATTCAAAATAGGTGTAACTCAAGTCTCTGACCAAACTTTTAGTTACTAACGCTATAGGTTCAAAGAGCTCAAAGAATTCTCTGCCATGTAAAGAAAAACTATTTCGATTCAAGATGACGCAATTTCTTCAACACGGGTAATAATTCTTTACAACTTTCTCATGACCTTAACAATCAAACCGAGGACTAACGCCCAAATTTCATTTCGGGATGGTAATGTATGCAAAATAAGCGCAGAATCATTATTTGACAGAACTTTGCGAGTGCCCAAGAACTACAGAAAATTACATGAAGTCACGATAAATACTTCCCACCCCGCTCTACCCCCAAATCAAGAATCATCGTCGTTTTCGTTGCGTACGAACACTTAATTATCATGTTCAAAACTGGGTCAGCGAAGGTATTGTGTAGTATGAAGAGATATGATGACCCCCAGATAAACAGACCACGGCATTACAACGTTCTTCGGCCAAACCTCGAAAAAGACGGACGCAGTAAAAGGTAGTACTGGTGAACGTTAAGTCGATGAGAATTTGGATTAAATCTTGATTAATGGCTCCAAATCACGAAAACCTACAGCTTAATTAATTGTAGCATAATGATTATTTGTTTGTTAATAATAAAAGTTAATTAATAAAAACTACTCATAGAATAATATATTCAGCTCTCGAAAAGTATCTAATCATGCTTTGTAAGTTAAAGGAAAAGTAGAAGAAAAATTTTAAATTCACACTCCATTCATTGATAAATATATTGAGTAAAATGAATCCGAGATGCAATGTATACGATATTAAAATGTAACGATATGTGTCTAAGCTGTTAATTTACTTTTAAAAATACGATCTGAATATTACTTTTGGAAATATGATCGAAACATAATGCAATTAAACAAAAGTAAAACAAATCTATTCTTATTGTTTCTATGAGAATTAGAGCAACTAATCCTAACTTATACATTAGCTCAAGATAATAGGATATTCATAAATTTTCAATATCATAAATTAAACTAGATCTAATTTCTCGATTTGAATAATATTTTTATACTTAATAATTAATATGTATCCAGAATTTATTTTCAAAAGACTAAATAAACTGAAATAGAAAATTATTAACGTAGAAAACAAACTTTTCATTAAATTATAAGTTTAAAAAAAATAGAACACTGCAAAATAACTCACTGGATATAAACAACACTTCCCCCCTTTTTTTTTACTTTATAGAAAAAAATGGATGTAAAATTATGCAACATTTGAAAGAAATTGTCCTTTGAAGGCACAATAACAGTGATATAGATTATTTAATAGAGAGCTCAACAAAACATTAAACTCTTATGCAATTTCTTGTTAAAATTTCTTATAGGACACCATTAATCCCATAAAGCACAAAAATAAAATAATATCCATTTTCACAAAGTTAATTAATATTAATTAATCCTAGACATTATTTGTACAGATTTACGCAAGTTCAGAGTAAACGTTCTGTTTCTTAAATTCTTGTCGACCACTCATGTTTAAACCATTTTCCAACATAAGAAGTTAATTCAGTTTATAAAAAAGTTAGAGGTTACTTTTACAGAAATAGCAGTTTGGATGAAATCAAATAAACAATTTATCTAGAAGTTGTTTATAGTATTTATCTCAAAATTATGGAATATATTGTAAGGTTGATAAAAATACAACCAAAATGAAGCAGTTCTATGTGTTTACTTTGCTGAAATCACAAATTGCAGTGATATTTGTATACGAGCAGAATAATTTTATAAATACACTCTCTCTTCGGCGACCAGCTTGTTCGCCGGGACTATAATTTCAATTGAATCGCTAAAGCATAATTTTATATCCATAGTTCCCTTAACAAAGTAATTTTAAACTTCAAATTGTGATAGACATTTAACCCGTGTCCTTTTTGTAACCTTGTACCTGTTCTGCTCATTGTCTACACAGACGTCCCTAATGGAGTCAAATAACAGTCCATGTTATCTAACTAATCGTGTCATCAAACATTGAATTTTAAAAATACAAGTACATCAAACAAAGCGGTAAGACTACAAGCGTCGTAACAGAAGAAAAGAATTTAATAAAGGATACAATAAATATTCGATTTATTGCAAATGATTTCAGAACTGAAAAATAATTGCTTTTAGAATTAAAAAAAAGTTTTGAAGTGAACAACAGTAACTATTAAAAGAGCTGGATTCAGCATAGGTCATTAAAGACAAAAAATAAAATAAATAAGTTAAAATCAATACTACACATGAATACCAAAACAAAAATTGAACAAACTAAATGATTAGTTTGAGAAATTACACACGCTCTTAATCAATGAAATATTGCAGCAAATTATAGCTCGCATAAGAGATGATAAAATATTTCTGCTGAAAAAAACTTCATCATTATTTTTATTTATAAATTTATCAATGTGTTAACAAACTAAAAACGATTATTTTGTTCTATAGATATGCATTTAAATTAATATAATGAGAGCGGTAATTTTCTTCACGCCAAATTTTAAAAGTGAATCCTATCGGATTTTCCTCCACTTGATATTAAACAGCTAATTATGAACGGAAAACAGTTATTAAATTCCATTTATGAGCTAATTACTTTTCATTTGTTGATGCTGTGTGGAAGTAGAAATATCAAGCTTATTCGGGTTCAATTTAAATTAAATGCGGCAAATATACGCCATGCGAAAAAAGCTCATACGCAAAATTTTATTTTAATTAGACATTTCATCAGGGCAAACGTCACATCTAAGAAGGAACTAACAACGTATTTTAACACAAGTCTTCTGTATAGGATAGTGGTGCAGTAAATGGCACATCTATCAAAAATGACAGCTAAAAACAAGAGGCATGGCTTTCCCGAAGCAAGCCTCTACGGTTTTAAAGCGTTCACTTAGCTGACAGGTCCTCATTACAAATTGGCTTCCGAATTCGTTGCCATTTCTTTCGACGATGAGAGACCACCCACTTCTAACAAAGCAGGCACTACCGCATCTACTTTGAGTGACAACAGAACAGAGCATGTGGATACGAATATACAATTTCATTGAGACAAAAGCTACATGAAATTATCTCAGGCAGCCAGGAAACCAAATGGTAGATTGGGTTTGACGATAATCAGATATCAAATGCAAATGCTGATTTTCTTTCTTTGCCCAGCTGCGAGAGATATTAATAGTATCAAGAAAAATTAAATGTGTACATAAAAGAGTTGAACAGCGAAAATTAAAAAAAAAAAAAAATGCAATCAGAGGCCATTGAGAATAACACTTGATTGCATTCTGAAAACTGGACATATCTAAACAAATTTTCGTATGCCGTTTGATTTTGTCAAATGAAAAAAATGACGACCTCCAAGATAATTCACCAGAACATTGTACCCGTATCGAGATATCCTTCAACGTATCGCACATTATGTGTCAGCATCAGGTTTCTGACTCATTGACTTAGACGGGTACTTGACATTTGTTCTTCTCCAAGGAGAATGGAAGTTGTGTGTGTGTGTAATTCAAGTAACTTTTCTTTTTGAATTCAGAAAACTTCAAAAATAAATCTATATGCATGCACACTCTTCTTTTCAGAAGGAACCAGAGATGAAATCTGACTATTATTAATACAGTGCACTCCCGATTATCCGGGTTAATCACCGGGAGGGGTCGCACGGACAATAGAAAAACATGGATAATCCGAAAACTCCTTTTTATCAAAGAAAAAATCAACATCAATACAAAAATTACTTACATTTGCATGCTATATAACATCAAACTAGGAATTTTCCTTTTAACATATACTGCTTTAAGGAATCTGTTATGCGTCTTTGCTTCTACTGTTTGTTCATCTCTTGTCGTATATCGACACAAATTTTACGAACCGCAGTAATGTCACCGTAATCAAATCCTCTTTCTCCCATATAATCTAACAAAGTTTCCACAGATTGTAGAGCAGCAGAATGAGAAATTGTATTCCCCTCATTTAGTACATCTTCTGCATCAGTACTAGCTGATTCTCCATTATCAAGTTTTTGAAGAATTTCTAATTTTTATTTAACATTTAAAACGTTTCGTTTTCGTTTCACACCACTCATTTTTACCAGTAAAAAATTTCACGCTACTAACTGACGATAAACAAGATGCAAAAACTAAAGGAACACGTGCGACAGTGAGAGAAGACGAAGAAGTTAACGAACGACGTGTCAGGAGGAAGCGTGTTCGTACGAGAACGAGCTAGCAGGAAGTGGACTATTCATTTCTCGGAAAATTAGGGGTTTTACCGGTAGACATTCCATTTGGAGGAAGAAAAAAATCAATTCTCTAGCCTCCGCCGTCACGGCTCACTAGTTTCACGGAATTGATCTCTCGATCGAACATCTACATCGATTTTACAAGCATGATAAGCATGAAAATATTTCTCTTTAAATTTTTTAGTGGGTCCGGAATGAGCACGAATAATCCGTGCACGGATAATAGAGAGTATACTGTATTATGCTATCATTCTGTGGTGGGATAATTACGACACAATTACTAGCAAAAACATTTGCCTTCATTCGTATTGTTCCGTACAGAAGTTCAGAAATTTTTAAAGTTTGTCATAGATATTTTAGGAGAATTAAGGAAAAGTGATTTATAATACTGCTCCTTTAAGTATTTCATTTTTAATCAATCTTTCAAATAATTGGTAACATTATCTTTAGGAGAACGGAGTTTGAAAAAGCATTTTTAATTCACAATTATTCATTACGTACATATGTATAAAATTAAGCTTTTACAGCGTCTATTATTTAAAAATATATAGAGTTATTACATATCGTAAACACACAAAATTTTTATTCTCTAAATTATTTTTGATAAGGATGAATGATTTCAACTTTTTAAGAAATGAAATCTGGTACAACTTTATAAGAATGAGAACTTTAATAAGAATTAAATTTCTAATATCTGTTTCTTTTTTCGTTAATCGGCTATTATTCTATTCTGTTATGTTAGCTTTCAAGTAGGGGAAAGTGGGTAAAACCGGATATCTAAGGCTTGAAGTCTTGTTGGAGCTAAACTATTAGACATGCAGCTTGTCAAATTTTACTAAAATATTCATTATTTATCAGAGCACAATATACATTTCAGGAAAAGTCATATTTTTTCTACCTTTTTTTACTAATGTTTTTTTTTTTTTTTTGTAGAAAAAGTATCAGAGTATCCGGCTTTACCCCACTAGTGGTGTAAAACCGGATACACATGTTAACTGTGGCGCTGCGGTCAAGACTTCAGACAGAGAAGTGAACTGACGAGATCGAGTTGAACGTGACTACAAGTGAACTGACGAGATCGAGTTGAACGTGACTACAAATAGATGCGCAGATGTGAAATAATTCAGTTTCAAGTTTCGAATCTTTCCTTGTTTTGTTTTAGATACCGACGCCGCTTTTGTTTATGTTAATAAAGATGTTGTTTACAGACGTCGAGTTGGCCATTTGCATAATTAATTAGCAGACCGTACAAGTGGTAACCAGGACCGGATATTGGATTATAAACATCGCAGTAAGATGGTGGCAGTACGGTGCACTACAAAGTCCTAGCCGTTCATTGGCACATCGTCCTGTATCATCTTCAGAAGTTCATGCGAACTGATCTGTCTAAGAACTGGAGGCGGTGTGACAAAAAAAGCTTGCCAGTCAATGAGATCTACGTTGTCTGTAGCTCGAATATTAACAGCAGGAGTAACGAATCTACGAACACAATTACCATCTGGGTCAATTTCCCTTGCCTTGATAATTCGCCGCTGCAAGGGTTCTAATATGGAATCTCTCATCAGTTAACATAGCCAAAAGCATGTTTTATGGAGCCTCCAAGTAAGCGTTGCGAGAAATAACTGGTTCAATTATATCACGATACTTCGAGATGAGCTAATGAAATGCCACAAGTGTCTAGCAACATCCTTTATGGAATGATGAACTTCAATTAGGAACATGAGGGTGCGTAAACTCTTAGAATGAATACAACCAAAGTTATCAACTCATTTGATGGGTTTGATGTTGATATATAAAGCATCAAAATTCATTTTGCAGTTGTTAGTTAGCCGGCGGGCCAAATTCAACGTGCCCGGTTGACGCTTCGCTAGATCTGAAGAACTGATGGCTTGCAAATGTCTAATAAATATTTATGATCAAAACTTAGGTTGGTGGGATCAATGCCTGGCAAGTCACATTCAATACTATTAAAAGCAACAAGTGGCATCTTCTCGCATGCTTTCAGGTTTCGTCCAATGTCTCCGGTGTAAGACGAGGGAGCAGAAGATTTGCGCTCAAATAGGTGACGTAATGGAAACTCGTTGAAATTAAGTAAGTAGATAATCCATTGGATTGGTAGATGAAGTTTCAATTCATGCCTGCGAATTACACTTTTAAACACTCCAGTGTTCACGACTCTGCCGTCACATCCCAGAAAAATAAGGTTACTAAAATCATCCAATAGTTCATTGGTTATATATTCATAAATTCTGAAATTGGCCCAGAAGGAAATTGTGTTCGTAGATTCGTTATTCCTCCTGTTAACTTTGGAGCTGCAGACTATGCAGATCTCATTGACTGGCAAGCTTTTTTTGTCATACCGCCTCCAGTTCTCAGACAGTTCAGTTCGCATGAACTTCTGAAGATGATACAGGATGATGTGCCAATGAACGACAGGGACTTTAATAAATTTCCTTCACACACGCAAGCAGTTGAGCGAATTGTGAAACTCGTCACTGAAACCTCCCAGGAAAAGAATTGGACCGCAGAACAGGGATGGATTTATCAGAGCTACACTAGAATCCAGAAAACAAATGTCACAATTTGAGTCCAAAAAAGATTTTAAAAAATAGTGCTTTTGTAATTTTGAATGTTTCAAAGGTTGAATCAAGTTTTTATTCGCATTATAATGATGTAAGTAAAACGTGTATTTATTTAAAAATTCGCCTTAAATTTCCAAATTCACTGCTATTGAGGCGACAGAAGATATTAACCTATAATTCTAAAATTTTGTAGAGGTGTTGTTGTTAATAATTAGTAACTGTTAAGCACTACCGCAAACCGAGCAACAAAATTTGTGATTTTTTTATTAATTTTTGAATATTGACCATTTTTAGTCCAATTTTCACAACTTTCTGCCCATTGAGGCGACAGAAGATACCAATTCAGAGTCATAAGATTTCGCCCACTTTTTAATGAAAGGAGTTCGCAACTTTTCCACACTACCGCAAAAAGATATAAGAAACTTCGACTTTTACAGCCCGACCTACTATGCATCTTTCTATTTGTAGCATTTTATTTGTAGTAACGTAAGTTATTTATATTTTACTGAGATGAAGGTATCCATTGAAGTAGTTGAAACTGCAATTACGTTATTCTTTTTTTTGGGGGGGGGGGGCTACTTTTTAAAAGAATATTTTAGTACTTAGTAATTCAGAAATTATTTAATTTTAATAAAATATTCAAATCTAAGAAATTGAAGAAGATTTTTACATGGTTGGAAAGCAGTTGAATAAATAATTTTTTCCTTCAAAATACAAGTAGAAGAAATTAGTTTTTTTATCAGTTATAAACATGTTTTTTACCCACTGACAATTGAATTTCTTTTACCTTCTAACAAGAAGAAACCTTTTTGGAACATTCATTATTTTGATCCATATATGAATATAAAAATTACTCGATGTATTTAAGAGTATTCAAACGAATTTTATATTTTAAACTAGCCGTTGTACCCGCGGCTCCACTAATCTTTACTGATAATACCTAATTAATTACTACTTTAAAAGGCTTGGAATAAACAACACTTTCGGTCTCCCCCTTTGGAGCATATATTAAAGATTGCTTGCAGTTCTCATTCCAGAGCACGCCATGGAAGAAACAAACTTGATAACGGCAGATTTGTTTGATATAGTACACTCATCCCAAATAATAAGTTTGAAATTTGCTGGACAATCGCCTTATCAGACTTTTTGCTTACATTGTATAGAGAATTCTCAGTGTGAGCTGACCAGAAGTAACTGTAACAGAGAATGTGCTGTGAGGTGACAATCCAAAAGTCTGATAGCTATTCTTGATGGAGAAACGGCAAGAGCTATATGACAGTTAGATTGAATCTCAGTAAGGATCAAATTAATTAAAAAGTGTTGTTTCAGTTTTACGTGAGACTTCAAGCAAGAGAGGGGTTCACTGTCTTCTTCAACAATCAAATTCACCATTACTTCATGAGCTGTTGGATCAATTTTTTGTTAGTCACGGTTTATTTGTTCCCACCATATCTTGTAAAACATTCACAGCGTAGTTTGTAACAAGAAACAAATCTCTGTTCAAAGCACCATAAGTTGGCATGTAGACATGGGTAATACACACTATAACAACCTTTTCCCACTAATTGATAAACATCTTAATATAAACTGCTACTAAAAACCAACAATTACAAAATTCAGCAACGCTAAATAAATATTCACTACGCAAGATGCAACGTGCTCACGATGGAATGCCAACGTGAATAATTTTTGAAAATATGTTCGGTTGAGTTTATATTTTTGTGAAAATATGTATAAAATGTGTGTTTGGTTCAAATTTTGTGATCCGCATTCACACCTTACTATATTAAAAGCCTTGATATCCAAATGATATGACAGTAGTGGGTAACAGGGAAAATTATTCATGAATTCGAGATACTACGAAGATAAAAGGAGACCAAAAATTTGTAGTTCGAAAAGTTAAAGCTAAAAGGAAATGAAAGTGGAACTGTCCAAAGAAGGCAAATTAATTTTAACATTAACAAAAACACGCGAGAGATTAAAAAGTGAAATAGGTTTAAAATGACAATAAACAAAACCTTTATAAATTGTGCTTAAAATAATTTTAAAAAGTCAAAGAGATAGTGGTACAAAAGTGAAACATGTGTCGTTGAAAAGCTATCTTTTTTACTTTTAAGATGGTTCAAAAATAATTTTTGTGAGATGATATGTTCTGAAGTTATTGCGGGAAAACGTTGAAAATTACCCATTTTACTCCTGCCAGGTGCGAAAGAACATGTATAACAGATTTCTTTCTAACCAGACATTGCATGTTTTAGCTATAGATTCTCAACATAACATTTGGATTTTGAGTTCTAATGATAAGACAATATGTGTTAATAGAGAAAAATAATGCCGGTTAAAAAAAAAAAAAAAAAACCCGAGACCACAAAAGCTGTAGTTAAAAAATAATGCAAAAGTTCCTTTTTTGTCTGTTTGATAGGTTTTAAAAAGTATTATTTTGAAGGTTGTGCGAGAACATAGGAAAAGCAATAAAAACTTAAAAACTTATAAATGAACTATAATCTTATTTAATGAGATAAAGTAAAAAAAAAAAAAAATACCAATCAATTAAAAGAGAGGTAAGCATTAAAAATTTAAAAGTGATAAAATCTGAGACAAAATTAAGGCAAACTACAGAAGAACTTGCAATGATTTTAAAAAGCAGTGTTTAAATGTAATTTACCGCACGCGCATATTAAAAGGTGCGAAATTCTGCGTGCGAAAGTGAAAATGTCTAAAGAAAGCAATTTAACATTGGCAAAAGCACGCGAGTGGCAGATGTGAATAGGTTTAAGATTACAACAAACGGAAGAATTCTTACAAATTGCGTTTCAATTAATTTTTAAAATTGATTATAAATGTGAAAAAAAAGTCATACAGAAATGGAACTGGTGTCACTGAATTTTTTTTTAAATTTTAAGAGGGTATAAAAATAGTTTCTGTGCGATGATATGTTCCAAAGTTATGAAAAAAAGTAATTACCTGATTATCGAGCACACACTCGACGGAATGCCAATTCGTATTTAAAAACAATTCGGCCAAATTTTCATTTTTTATACATTCATAAGTCTAAGAAGTTAAAATCGCGCGATCGCAAAACCCAAATATCCACAGAAAGCAACTGAAGTTTAACATTGGTAAAAGCGCGCGTTATTAAACAGTGAAATATAAAAATCTAAGGAGATAGAATAGCGTGATCATAAAACCAATAATGATATGGAAATATCCACAGAGAGAAATCAACTTAACTTTAAGCGCGAGTGTAAGCGCTTTTGAGAGAAAAAGGTATAAGAAAATGGAATAGGTATAAGAAAATGGTGTCACTGAGAAGCTAATTTTTTGAATTTTAAAATGGTGTAAAAATAGTTTCTGGGCGATGATAGGTTCCAAAGTTATGGCGGAAAAACGTTACACCTTTTAATCTCCCTTTCACCCCCTTTAAGTGGAGCAAGCAACTTTTTAATTGCGTAGTTAATCTTTCGAGATGCTAAGGAATATAAGTACCAAACTTCGTTCTAATCCGTCAAGAGGTGCGGAATTCTATAAGGTACAAACAAACAGACATTGAATTTTATACATATAATTGCTGCTAGTGAATTTATTATAACTTTCATTGTTAAAACTTCTTTAATTATATGCATGTCATTGGGAGATGATGAGTAAAACTGAAAGCATGATAAAAGTTAGCTTCAAAATAATTTTAATTCCTTTCAATTAGGAGATAATCCATTTAAACGGCTAAGAAACAAACATACCAACAACTATGTAACGTTGATTTACAACTTACTAACATTAAAGAGTTAGGTATTATTTAACAAAAATTAGGAAGAAGTAATATTCGATGTAGCTTATGCAAGATGAAGATTATTTGTAAAAACTCATCTTAGATGACAAAGCGAAAATTTACAAAAGATGTAAATGGACTTCAATGAAAAATTAGTGAAAACACGGACATTAAATGAATAAACATTCATTCCATTATATTTTTTTAAAAAATTTTTTATCTATACAGTATTATACTGATGGTGATAACAGATCATTTCAACGTCAAATACGTGTCTTTTGACATTTTACCTAAACATTTTATTTTAATTCAAGCACATATTTTTTGTCAGTCAGGGATCGTTATCACTCTTGTCAACTTAATAAATACCCCTTTTGAATTAATGTTGCATTCAAATGCGAAAGATCTTACTGGACTTCAACCGGAATGTCAAAAAAAGTATTACTCATGGTTCTGTGTTATTCATTAAAGCTAAATATGATATAAAAAATGAAGATATAGAAAAAGGAAGATCAAAATATCAGTACCACAACAAGAGATTAGAATATCAACTAACAAATCAAGCGAGATCTCAATTGCAGAAGACGCGACCACCCTTCTTTCGTAGTAGAACCTTAGTGCCCTCCCTCGGTAACTCAAAAACATGTCGAATATAAAAAGTTGATGCCTATCAACGGTTCAATGCTTCATTCAAACTTCAACGACTTCTTCAGGAGAAGTAAGCACGTCATCTAACCTCTCCTAACTTGTCTGGTGCTGTAATTAAGAAGGGGAGGCGATGAAGTTTTCCAAGCTGGTGTAAATGTCCAGTAGTCAAGACAGGTAGAGCATGATAAAAAATAATCTTAGATACGCATAGAAAATAAAAAGCAGGGGAAATATACTTTTTAAAATTGTCTGTAAATGGTTTGTCTGCTGTCTAAAAGAATGGTAAAAGAACCTTGTGTAATGGTATTTCTTTTGAAGAAAAGGATTAGAATAAACCATTTCTCATTCCTTTATAATTGAACATTTTTATTTTTGAATTAGAAACCTTATTATTTCTAAATTAGAATTAGAAACATCATCAACCGCGGATACTTTACAGATATATGAAAGGTTTTAAGTCTACCATTCAAATCAAATATCATATGAATGTTTATTGAGAATAAATGTAATCGACGAATGTTTCTACAGCTAAAATTACGCAAGTTTAAAATTTCTTAATAAGATAAAGGTCAAATTATTCTAAAAGCATTAGTGGATAAAATAATTTTAAAATTTTTTAATATTTCTTCAACAGCTGCATTTTAAATAACTTAATTTCTGAAACATATACGAGTCTCATCTTTTTGTTTCCTATAATGCAAAAATCAATAAAACTAATTACAAATAGACAATTATACAAAACTTTGTGTGAACACAAATATTTGATGATGGCGGAAAAAGTAGAAGCTTCATTCTAACGAATTACTTTGCAAAGAGGGGAATTTGTTATTTAACATGCATGGGATATTGATTCCAAAATCGCATGCATGCCAACATTGGAACGGTGGCTGTCCGCAGCAAAAAATGTATGAGGGTGGCAGGCGCGCGCGCACACACACACGGACACGGAAACAGGCTTGTGTCAAAATTTTGAATTTCTGATCATTTATATATTTCATCATATTTTAATTAATCACAAACTTCTATTTTTAAGAAAAATATCTCATCTGAACAAATAATGCAAGAAATATACATCACAATTATTTGAAGAATTATAACATTTTTTAAAAACATGAAATGTAGAAAAAAAATCTGAAAAATTGATACATTCAAGAAACCTGCACACTTCAAAAGCATGCATTAAACAAAATACTGATTAACATTTAAGATTAATAAAAGATTGGATAAATATCTTCTGAAATTTGTTTACATTTTCCAATATATCTTATGTTATAATAAACAGTAGAATGAATAAATTTGCTAGGAATGATTTCTAACACCATCCAGTTTTAACGTCTAAGAATAAAAAAAATTAAAAAGTTAATGCCCTAAGATTAAAAAGTTTAAGGTATCCGCATACGTTCGAAAACCCATTTTTGACCGAAAATCATAATTTTTTTTTTAATGTCTTATCTGAAAGCCTATTGTTTTTAGTTTTCAAAACAGTTTTTATTTTACATCTATGATGATCAGAAGTGAAATTAGAGACATTTTAGTAGAACTTGACAGTTGAAAATGGAGTGGTAAATAATACGATAAAGAAGCATTTTTCATTGTTTTTACTCAAGATATTTAAATTTTATTGTTTATTTTTGTTTTATACTATTTTACATATACCAGGTATTATTTTGAAAGATTTTCAGTGTGAATTTCTTTGTTTTCTATGACATTGTTGCAAATTTAGGTAATTTTGAATCATTGCAGTATCTTGATTCTCCGTTAATGATGTAATTTTTGATAATAAACGTAGGAAAAGTACATAAATTGTACTTACGATCAATATCAATCACTAAAAGTATCTCTAGATCAACTAATAGGCATTATAAAGTTATTGGACTGAAAAACAATATTCAAATCTATCGAT
Source organism: Araneus ventricosus (assembly GCA_013235015.1). Classification (NCBI taxonomy): domain Eukaryota; kingdom Metazoa; phylum Arthropoda; class Arachnida; order Araneae; family Araneidae; genus Araneus; species Araneus ventricosus. The sequence continues at coordinate 19,666 of BGPR01021514.1, forward strand.
GGCGGCTGAATGATAGAAAACGATAATGACTCATAAGGCTCAAGAAAACGACTAAAAAAAATTTCCAATCAGAAAATTTTTAAAAATGTACTAAGCTGGCAAAAACTAAGGTCTAGCCTACAAAACTGGGGAGTATTGAAGAAAAATTCTTTTTTCTTCTCATTGTAAATTATAAACATAAACTTTAAACTCATTTTTCTCGAAATGTGATTTTTTGCAAAATTTTCATTTTTCAAACACGATAACTAAAAAAAAAATTCAACTTAAAATATACTTCTCAAATTTGGCATACATATTATTTATTATATTGTCTAGGTAATGAACCAAAATATAAGTGAAATAATGCTCCATTAAAAAGTTATGTATCTTTTAAGGTTTGAAAAAAGGCCAAAATTCTTTAAAAATTCATGATTTCACACTAAAACTCTTTTAATTTACATGTTTTTCGATACATTGCAAAACTTTTGCTTCAGGACCTAGCCAATAGTTGACGGATTATATATGCTAAAGGATTTATCATTCTGATCATTTCTTTTTGAACGAGGGTGTTTGAAAAAAGTTCAAATTTAGTGCAAAAAAATCTAAGTTTTTTCAAATTTTTAAAAATATATTTAATTCATTTAACTTTTTTCTATGATTTATTAAGTTTTCACATAAATGTCATCTAAAAATACAAAAATATTGCTTCAAATATCATTATTTAAAAAAAAGGCCTCCGAACGTAGTCGGATACCTTAAACATGAAACTGGAAGAAGAAAAAAAAGTAAATGTTATCCTAGGCATATATAAAAATTGTACTTGATTAATAAAACGACAGCGCGGATGGGGGAATAAAACTTGTTTCCGCAGAAATTTTAATCCTATCCGTAGTTTGCGGAGATTTTCGATAAGATCCGTAGTAATTACGGAGAATCCGTAGCAGTTGGCATGTGCATTTTCATTTTATTTGAGAAATAATATAGCCATACAACAAAAAAAGAACACGTGCCAATAGACAGACATTCGTGGGTAGAAGTGCAGTTCATGCAGATCAGGTATTAGAAATCACCTATATAGGATTGAATCACAGATAAAAAAACTTTGACAAAAAGAGACTTCTTTTTCTCATTCTGAAGAAAGTTTCAAAGGCAAAAGGTGACAATTGACGTCATTTTTTGAGTCATTTCCATATCGAGGTCAATAACTGGCTGCAGAGGGTCAGACCTTCGGGAGTCGGCACGTGTAAACTAATGAGATACATTCACATATTCTTCCTAGTTTCATTAGAATATTTAGCCGGGTACGATCTCTTGATAATTATCAATATAAAATGCTACAACTGGTGGTAAAGTCATATTAAAAGGAAAGTAGGCGCAAGCAAGTCTTTTTGTGAGAACGATTGTTTGGAAAATTGATACTCAAAACTCTTTGAAAGAGCAATCTTTTTTAATAAACAAAAAATGTAAACAAAATTATAGCAATTAGTTCTAAGTTCACGGAATTTGAAATATTTTTGGTGAAAATTCATTCATATTTAAGGCTATCAAAGTAGCCGAACAATTCTAATTGAAATCACTTCCAATTACACGAGGTCGTACTATACGAAGTGGAAGACACAAAGGTTAGTAAAAAAAACTGGGTGACAAACCTTGAAGGGAAACATTTATTTATTCATTTAACATATTGAAAGACACAAAGAGGGCATACTCTCAAAAAATAAATAAATAAATTAGATTTTAAGCTTTTCAATGCAAAGTTATTTCCTCCTTGAGCTAAATTGTTGATTGAATATTTGCAAGTCGAAGAATTCACAATTTAAAAAGTCGCATAACAAAAGCTAATTACATGAATAATTAATTTCTTTTTATATTTCTTTCTTCAACTAAGTAGGGGAAAAAATTCTTTTATCGACTTTTGAACATTGGTTATACTGGGTGCTCAGCATCCACACTGAAGTATTTATACATAATTTCAAACACAAATTTTTGCAGTTTTTTTCAACGCCAACCCAGCAGCCAAACAAAATAAATAAAAGAGTGTCTTTAAAAAAGATCCCACCCATTCGCCTTGGAACGATGAAACGTAAATGAAACCTATTCATTAAACTCTTTAATCATTCGAAAGGTAACAAGCTGAATCATCGAACAAATGAAATATTCCCACTTCAAAACGAGAAACACGCAATAAAAGCATAAAATAAATCCTTATATATTAGAAAAATTCATATTTATTAAATTTTGTCTCGAGGAAGTGTTTTCTGTTTAATCCCTTAGGTCTTTCTTCAGTTTCCTGAAGCGTTTACACCTTAAGTATCCATTTTCAATGCGAAATTAAAGCTATTTTGTTCAGGAAAGAAAAGATTAGTCCGCAGGCTTTATGCACCGAATAAGAGCGATTTCGAAAAAGAAACAGGGTGGGTAGATTTTTGATTATAAATCAAATCTTTCCTTACACATTTATAACAATGCCCATAATTTCACAATTGTTCTTTCAAATTGAATTGGATGCTGAAGTTAAATAATTCTAAAGTTTTTAAAACCAATGGAAGCTCGGCACAAGATTCGAGAATTACAAATGAAATACACGAAACATGAATAGAAACATTTGATTATAATTATTCAAATAAAGATTCTATTCACAAATAAAATGCTGATTTTATGTTCCTGACTTAAGACAGCGTAGATTTTGATAAAATAAACCTTTAAGTCGCTTAACATAAACAAAACTTTATGAGTTTAAAATTAAAGTAGGATTCGCTTATCGCATGTGAAAGGTATGCTTTTAGATTTTTTAAAATTGCTAAATCCCAATACTAACACAATACATAATTTTCTTAATAAAACTAAACCGAAAATAGTTTGAAATACACATGATGCAACGTTTATGTTTGATTTTATTTACCCTATTTTCCATTTTCTCAATGTGTGCTTTAATTTGTACACAGCATCGGTGATTAGATATAAAAAATCTTCGATAACCTTAAAATTTCTCCAACTGAGTGTCTACCTCCATATGTTTGCGACTATTCGTTGCAATTAGAACAATTCAAACAAGAATTGTATCAACTTAAATATGTGAATTCTGCTTCTTTTCTATACTAACTTGCATTGCGAAATAATGTAATTTCCTTGGGTCCACGTCTACGGCTTTGCATTCATGGTGTAGGACTTGAGTGAGAGTACAAAAATATCTCATTTAAGGAAATCTTTTGACCAAATGATATGTGAAATGTGGTAAAAATAGTCAAAATAACGAGATTAACTGAAATAGATGATTTAATATACTATCTCACATAATCAGAATTTTGTTTGTTCATCACTAAAAAGATAAAGTTCGAGAAAATTCCGAAATGATTAATTTAAATATTTTATATTTCAATTTCTTTTTTTAAAAAAACTCTGATGAAGGTTCTACGCGTAATCGTATTTCCCCCATAAAGCAAATAGAGATAATGCAATTATTTTAATATCGCATTTCTGAATAATTGCTTTAACAACTTCAAAAAATCTCTATGTTAAATGTAAACACACAGCATAAATTTTTCTTTAAAAAATATGAAACAGGAAATTGAAACGTAAACGGCTAACGTAATTAAAAAGTATTACTATCTGTAAAATCTACCATACGCAATTTAGCTTTATATAATTCATTGTTATTGCTATCGAACTGCACTTAATTACACTAATTTATAAGTTTCCTTGACGGCATGAAAACAATTAAAGGTTACAAAATAAGTTCTAATTCGCCGCTTTAAAGAAATTCATACAGCGAATTTTACCTCAAAATCAGTTGTGTTAAAATGAGATTTTCACAGGAATAGGCTCACGCATACGTGACTTAAATCAAAGTCGAATCAATTTAAATTTGTTCTCACATTTAAGGCAATGAATCAAACTCAAGCCTTGAACTCCTTAGAACAAAACATTTTCTGGCATGAAGTGTTATTTAGCCATCATTAAAAAGTTCTGTAAAGTTCAACAAATCGGTACGTGAATACAAAGAATGATACTTTCTGAATAAATTAAATACTTCAACAAGTATTGTGAAGTTTTAAAAAAAGCATTTATGAGCTACACGGGCATTACAGACAAAGGAAAGTTACTCGGAAAGAAAACAGAAGAAAATCTTGTAATCCAAATTACTTACAATAACAATTGAAAATGTTACCGGAATTTCGTAATTTAATTCAAATTCAAAAACGCATGATAAGGCAATTAATACGCCGAAATAAACAATAAGAATAACCAAAATTTCAATTACAAAATATATGTAAAAGGTAATTATTTTTCATCTACGTATAAAACTTGAAAAAATGGAGATATATAAAACTTCTTCAATGACAAAATTATCTTATCAGTGTTCTTCTTATTTTCTGATCATATTTAAAACAACCGAGAATTTTATTCAAAGTTAATTATTTTAATGAATTTAATAATATCATTCATAAAGAAAAAAATGTTTTTACAGATTTTATCTTACTAAAAAGGAAACTGTTTCAATTATCTCTTTGAACTTTGCTTTAGGATATTTTTAGAAAATAAACGAAAATAATTACTAAACTATTTTATACAGAAAATAAATTAAAGATGCATTAGTAAATCATTATCAAGTAGATCTGCGAGAGAGTATTTTATTACAAGACCAATTTTCTGTATACAGAAAAAAATACAAATAATTTATACAGTAGAACCCCGGAAATCCGAATATTTTAAAAAAAATTTTCTGAAAAATTTTTATTGAAAAATGAAGGGAAAATAACAATTAAGAATCGGCAACAAAGCTAATGTTTATTCCCTATTTTTAAAAAGTATTCGAATTGGTATTTAAGAATGAATACAGCACATTAATTAGTTGAAACAAACTCAAATATCTTCTTTTTACCCTCAACTTGTTTGCCACTGTACCGTGCGAATAGTCGGGTGCTCTTTCCCTACGCCTTCAAAGAGCACCCAGAGTCAATACTCTACTGCGTTTGGCAAATCAAGAGTATTTTATCGAATTTCCCGGATAATCCGAATTCCCCGGAATCCGAACAGAGGTCAGTCCCAATTAGTTCGGATTCAAGGGGTTCTACTGTACATCGATGGTAATATAAACTAAGATTTGAAAATCAGGATGAGCATAAATCTTTGTCGAACAACTTGCATAATTAGCGATATATTGGGAATTTTAATCAACACTATGAAGAACATTTTGATGAACTCAAAATATAAAAAATTAATAAGTTATAGGATTATTTATTTAATAACATGAAACAAAAATTTTGCCAAGGCTTGCATTCACATGCTCAATGACCTAATTTTGCTACTGCCAGTGTTAGAGAGAATATAATTTTGAAAAATGCATTATGCGTTTTCTGCACATACGCATTAAAACATATCCAACATCGCACAATTCTATAGTTTAAAAATTACACACAGAAACGCAGGTACGCATTTGATATGTTAACTTCAAAAAAATGATGATAAATACAATTAATTATTTCAGGCTCAAAGAGGTACAACGAAGTTTTCATTACTCTACAGTATCGAAGAATAATGGCCTGCCGAGCCATTGATGAATGATGCGCTTCATATACTTCACGAGAATAAAGAAATCATTTATCATACTGGAAATCTTACTGACTGATTTATAAAAAGAATAAAAAATTACCTCTAAAGATTCCAGGAACAATAATAACGAAAAGAAACAAACGCAGGAACTATTTAACCTTTTGAAAGTGACAACCAAAGTAATGAGAAATAGAATATCTTTCATAGTTGAACAAATTAGACAGACGAGAAGAATTAAAAAAAAAATCATTTGTTTCAACTATAAGCAGGCATGAAAACCTTTTATAGAAACATCCTTACATTTAACATTTTCCTCTTAATTAAACTGGTTAAGAATATTTCATTTGTTCACAAAAATTTCAGTAACCAATTTTTCAAGAGATGTCCCTGTTTTAAAGTTAGAAACGAGCCTATTTCGTTTAAAATGCATGGTTGGAACAATAATGGGAAAGCGGTGTAAAAAACAAATTAAAATTGTTGTTACAGGTTTAAATGATCACTAAAACACAACTTTTTCGTTTGATCGAAAAACAATTTTAATGTAAATTTAGCCCCCAAATATTACGGTATTCGAATAATTGAAAATGCTTGAACAACAACAATTTGTACGACGGCGTTTGATTTTCAGTTTAGTAGATGAGACAAATGTATACATAAAACTGTAACAAAATCCATAATTTTGGAAATTTAGAAATTCATCTTAAATAATCGTTAATCAAAATCTTTATACTGCATAGGTGTGTCATCACAAATCTAGAGCTAAGAGCATCGAGAATGTAGAAAATCATGGACAGCGAATTTCACAACCGAATTCAAAGAATCAAAAAAGAGAAGCAAAGGCAGTTGAAAGATCAAACAATTTTAAATAATAAATAACTACTATAAAGCATACAATTTTCATGTAAAACGTAGTGAAAAATTCCTTATATGTTTTGACAGAAAATTTATTTCTAGCAAAACATATAATGAATTTTTCCCCTTCACTGTTAAGTCAATGAAAATACAATAGTACAAAACATATTTCGTGAATTTTTTCTTGTGTTTATTCTCTGCCTTTTTATAAGTTTTTTTAATTCATTGCAAACTACACCAATAATTTGATATCGAGTCACTAGAGAACTAAAAATGTTGATATGTCGATTATTCGAACGCAGTCGGGCTCTAAACAGATCCGTGTTTTGTCCCCCC
>BGPR01021515.1:3473-26381 GCA_013235015.1 Araneus ventricosus
TAGTTTGTGTGTGTGTGATCGTCGAAATAAATGTTGTGTTCGTGAACAAGGGTTCTGCTTTAATTTTCTGATTAAACGGACATTACATTATTCGCATTCTACTTCACTGCTCTTCGTGAGTTTGGACGGAAACAGATGCTATTATTTAAATTTTTCCCATTTCAGCTGGCAGTAATCCAGTCATAAATATTGAATTTTAACATTTCTGAAGGTGAATAAAAATTCATTTTGATACTGAATTAAACACCGAAACTTTTTTAAAAATGGCATTCAAATGTTTAAAAAGTACTTCACGAAAATAACCTATTAATACCAAAAAACATTGTTTAAATAATATTTTGTATACTCATATTATATGTCCTGAATTCAATTATACAATTACTAAAAAAGTCCTGCCTGAAAAATTTATATTTTATTTGCCCTTCTAAGCTAGAGTTCCTATTTAGGTAAATGCCCTATTAATGCAAAAAAACCCATTAAAATGTAAAATTATGTGAAATTCTGAAAAGAAAACATATTTTAAAAATTGCATTTACTGATCTATCTGTTAACTGCAAGTAAATCAACTGATAAATAATTGAACAAACTTACCCGCTTCTTCTTCTCATTGCAAAAAACTACTTTCAGAGTCTGACTTGACAAATAAAAAGGGCATATTATCGAACGCCTGACATGTGCTGCCATCGACTGAATATAAAAGAAATGAATACTTAAAAATACTTTTTTGTCAAATTAATGTTGAAAAATTAATTTCTCTGAGTTTATAATGCACTTTTAGAAACGTCCCTATAAAAAGACTCTAGGCATTAATGAGTTAATGATATATGTCTCGACGGTTTTATAGAGAAACAAAAATTTAAGACTAGGACTAAGTAAAAACACAAACTGTAAATGGAGGTGAATCCGGCTACACACGTTCTCAAGGGTCACGCATAGTAAGGATAAACCAGCGGGAGTAGTCTCCCTAAGCTACCTCATTAGACCCCTAAGTGGAGATTCGTCAAAATCTCGAGTTCGAATTTTTTTGACGATTACAATACTTTCTCCTTGTATACTTCGTATACGAGAAAGTGAAACAAACAAACAAACAAACAAACAAATCTGAAATCAAATATCTGTTGCCACGTTTCAAAAAAATATTACTTTGAAGCAGGTGCGATAAAATAGGCAATGTAATGAATACTAAAGCGAAAATTCTGCTTCGGAATTGAATTCCCAAGAAAACAATTTATACTACCAGAACCGTAACAATTGCAAAAGCGCGTAAATAAAAGATTTGCTGAAATAATGAGATCGGTGTGAATTTTATTTACAACAATAAAAAAATTGTTACAATTTATGTTTGAAAATATTATTTATTGTTGTAAATTAAATTTACAACAATAACAGATTGCTACTAGTACGCATGCGCATGAGAATCGGATTAAAAGAAAGTGAATATGCAATTTGAACGCCTCTTTTTGACGGATTTGGCCCAAAATTTTATACGGACCTACAGTCATGACGATAAAACCGTGTACCAAATTTTATCCATCTAGCTATTCAAGTTTTTGAGTTAAAGCGTTCACATGACCGCGGACATACAGATAGACAGACTTCCCGTTGACGGATTTTGTCCAAAATTTGGTAGAAACCTACAAACTATGTTTAAAGACCACATACCAAATTTCATTCCCGTAGATCTAATAGTTTTTAAGTTATCGTGTTCACAGACAGACAGACATGATTCCAAAATTGTGTTTTTTGGACTTGGAGAAGTCTAAAACGTGGAGATTCGTCAAACTCTCGAGTTCGAATTTTTTGACGATTACAATACTTTCTCTTTGTATACTTCGTATACCAGAAAGTAGAAAAGCTGTTTTTTTTTCATTGAGGGACCTGGCAAAAAGACTAAAAATTTTAACTCCTAAAAATTTAAAACAGTGATTTCAGCTCATTTTTTCTCTTTCCCTTTAATATAACTTTCTGAGGAAAATTTATTGATGATAATTACTTTATTTGTAACTTTGTCATCCATCAACTAAATAAGAAAAAAATATGCAATAAGGAGAGAAAAAACATAAGAAAGGCGCAGTTCGTGTCCGTGCCTTAGAATTTTCGTGAAAACGTCGGGATAAAATCATAAAACAAATGTTTCGTATTAATATGTAATTTAATTATCAATATCTTTAATACAATATTTACACATAGAATATAATGGTTACGAAATAGATAAATTACAAGCTACCACAGACCCTTGCTACATGCGATAAACTTGTGATTTATCTATTCTGTAACCATTATACTACTCTGTGTAAATATTGTATTAAAGAGATAGATAATTAAATTACATATTAATACGAAATACTTGTTTTATGATTTTATCCCGACGTTTTCACGAAAAATCTACGGCGTGGACCCGAACTGCGCCTTTCTTATGTTTTATTTAGAGTAGATTTTGAGGGCGCCATCTTTTGACAGTATATAGAACTAAATTTCGTGTATGCGCAGTAAGACATTCTTTACTCCAAATGTTCAGATTTCCCGTAATATTAAAATTTTTGGTTTCAAATTTTAATAACATGTTTCTTTTACGCATTGTCAAGTATTCTGTAAGTTTCGTACTATTCGAAAGAAAACTCAGTATGTTATAATAAAAAAAACCTCGCGGAGTTTGAAATTTTCAATTCAATACCGATTTTTACTTATATTCCGAGAAATATTTTTATTGTTTCACTTTGGGTCCTAGTAATACTCCTTAAGCTCTTTAAAATGACACCAGAATCAACCTCCCAGCTAAACGCGTTTCCACTCTACACTTATTTATAACCTTACATAAAGCTAATTCATAACAATCACGCGCATGTGCCTAGAATGGTACTATTACGTCACAGGCAAAACAAATACTATGCGATAAACTCTTACATATATGATCTATCCGTTGTGGGGTCAACCATTCTTTTCGCGTTATTGGTCTCGTAGTTATTAGCGATTCAAATCTGACGGTATTTTGTCACACAAGAACGTTCGACCGACTATCACTGTAACGAGCGGAAAGACGTTTTCACGTTAAATGAAATTAATAATCATGACTTGCGGTGTTAGTAAATGTATCTAAAATCAATATTAAGGCATATTATTCAATCAAAGAACATCTCAAATCGAATTTCAAATACATCATTAAATCATAGAATGATCGAATACACAATTCAACCAATACTAGTGAAAATTAAACGACATCTTACCATTTACTTCGTGGTGCCATCCATTGGCGTGAAACGCAAAATCTGCTGTATTTTAATAATTTGCAGATTTTAGCTTACATTTTGAAATTCCAAGATTATTACTTAAGATAAGTTGGATGTATTCCGAAGACATATAGTAAGTCCGGAATTTATCTTCGCCTTATTTTTAAGGTTTATTATAAATTTTGTGCTGGGGAAAAGCGTTTGTTTTCATTCCATGTGAACTGGGTGAGACAAGTGCCAGCTCAGTCGCTTTTATAAGAACAGAATTCAAAATCACGGAGTAATAATCAAGTTCTGAAAATATTAAAATAGTGCATTTTCATCCATAATACACAACTGTTCAAAATTTAACAATGCAAGCCTGTCAGGAAGTGAAGCGGATGCCAAGAATGCTTAACGCAGATTTTTCCATTAGTTACGGATAATGTTCTCTCTATGCATAAAACATTATATATTTATTATATATCTTAAGAAAACGTAATGCATAACAAGAAAAAGAAAATCATGAAAGAGTTGCAAATTATTCTATAAAAAATTTAAAAAAATAAACAGAAATTAAGGCAACACACTAGAAATCAGAACAATGTGCATTGAACATTATGATAAAGAATTTGGAGGACAACAGAAGGTGGTTTTCGATAATGTAACGTGTTTTTCTCAAACTGTTTGATATAGGTATTTAATGAAAGCTGATAAATTTTTTCATTAAAAAATGAGCAGCTGATTAGATGCCTGTTCATAGAGTTTTTGTTCTTATATTGCTGATTTCGAAAATCTGCAACTTAAGTAAAAGTTGCATAATAAAAGTGGTCTTCTACGCAAGAACTTCTACCATCTGAATGCCATTTTCAGTAAAACGATCAAGAATGTAAACCTCAGATTGTGCAGTTCGTAGATGTAGATCTTTTTTGAATTATGGAATAATATAAACAAATTTCAGAATCGATGAATTTGGTATCAACCTTCTATTTCGCTGAAAGTACTTTGTAGAAGGTAACATCAGAATATAAACCTCAGATTGTGCAGTTCGTAGATCTAGATCTTTTTTGAATTATGGAATAATATAAACACATTTCAGAATGGACTGAATTTGGTATCAACCTTCTATTTCGCTGAAAGTACTTTATAGAATGTAACATCAGAATGTAAACCTTAGATTGTGCGGATCGTAGATGTAGATTTCTTTTGAATTATGGAATAATTTAAACAAATTTCAGAATGGACTGAATTTGGTATCAATCTTCTATTTCTCTGAAAGTACTTTGTATAATGTAACGTCAGCGTGTAAACATCATATTGTGCGGTTTGTTGATATATTTATTGCAAAATTTCTTTCCATCTGCATGCAGTTTTCTGTCTATTGAAAGACACGGTCAAGACGAAGGATTCTAGCAAGTGCCCTTTGGTGCTTAAAGTCCTTTATGTCACGGTGTTGATTATCTGCAACAAAACCCAAAAGGCGCTGCCTTTTCCACAGTAAACTATTTAAGTCGATTTCATTGGTTGTCGCAATACTGTCACACTGCAGTTAACGCAAATCGCTCATATACAGGGTGTACACAAATGAAGTGACACATTTCAAAAATTAATAAAAAAACTATTACCTTTTCCAAATAGATAACGCGGCGTTACGCTATTCCAATTATTTTTTCCATAGTTAGAATGATGTATTCCAACATCTGAGAAATTTTTTTTTCAAATAGGAGTTGTTGAGATATAAAGGGTTAATTTTCTTGCGGAAACTCTTATCACCTGAGCGTCCATGAGAAGACAAGATTAAGAAGACAAAGCTGCACAGGTGCGGTGTGGTAGTTGTTTTCTTGCGATAATTCTTGTCACTTTGATAGCTTCGAAAGACAAGGTCGGGAAGAAACAGCTCGATCTGCTGGTGTTACTGAATTAAAAAAGTTTTTCTGCAGACTTTTTCGTTAGTTCATCAGTTCATTTAATTAAACTTTGATTTCATACGAGTGGCGCCGAGTGTTAGTGAATATGAGAAAAAAATAATCACAAGATTCCTTTATGTTTATAATAATGTGTTATAAATTAAATGCTAAAAATTTGAAAATAATTAAGATAAAAAAATCTATTTTTTATTCAATTCATGCTTAACCCTCCAACATGAAGTAATATTTAGCAAGCACTGCGAACTTTTGAAAAAAGCTCTGATGTGATGACTAATTATTGGCGACTTCTTGAAAGGTTCAAATATCCTTCTATCGCAAATAAATTTTTCTGTTTTGGAATTGAAGGACACTAATCAAATCGATTATTTTTAAATTTCGAAGGCTAAGTCTAAAGCTTCCTAACGCAAATAGACTGTGAATAAAAGTGACTTTTCTAGTAAAAAAACCCTTACAATACTTTACTTGGTTAATTTTAAACTTAATGATCTATAGATTCAGGTAAAATGAAAAGAAAATTGCAAATAAAGAGAACAAAATTCATTCAAAGGGATGAATTTAAGCACATGAAGCTAGACTCGGCGAAAGCGGAGGGCATATCTTTTTTTCCCTAATCTCAGCGGATGAAACTTTTATGGAATAAATTTCAAAGTTAATTAGTCGAAGCGCACTCGATTCGAAATCCAGTTTTAAAAAAGAAGCGTCCGAAATTTCTGTACAAAAACTTCCAACTTTCTGTGTAGGTAACTGGATTCCGCCACTTTGTCAAAAGATGCTTTCTACCAAGCTCTGCGGCCTCCGCTTTTCAAATTCGAGAGGATGAAATTAAAATAAAAAAACTGGTTGAAGCGCGGAAATAAAAAAATAAAGGGCCGGTTTCCCTAATTAAAGCGAGTCAGGGCTCCCTTGTTTAACGATGTCACGGCTCATTAAAGTCTTTGCTAATTGGCGCATGAAAGTGTGAAAGATAGTAAAACTGACGCTTTCTAAAAAGAACTTTCAAAAGTAGCCGAAAATCGCACCCATAATCCATTGCACTTTGCGGGAAACGCCGCTTTTCGTTTGAATGCATGAAGATGGAGATTATTGTTGATTCATGCATCGATAGAGCAACTGGACATTCAGCACAGTTACAATGGTGTCCAAAAATAACTGTCAATTTTGAAGATGCTACAAAATTGGAGTTAATATGGATACTATGGTTGTATCTTTCTGAAAACTAATGGTATTGAACTGGAATTTTTATATAAGTTGCCCTATATATCTGGCTGTGAAATTATGTGAGAAAAATTACTCTACGTTTCGCACATGCACAATAAAAAATTATTTTCGACAAACGATTATATTTCCTGTAATATTCAAATTTTAATACTGTGCTTCTTTTGCATTTTGTCAAGTATTCTGTAAGTTTCGTAATATTTGGTGGAAAACCCTGCATGTTAGAAGCAAAAAACATGCGGAAAAAGTTGGGATTTTTTTGAAGAAAATCTTTATATCTTCCCAAATATTCGTGCTGTGTTTACGAAAATGTATGTAAATATTATGCTTATCAAACCTAACCATTGATGAAAGTTAAATCTCGTTATGAGCTTTTCTGTGAAACAGGTTGGATCAAACTCCATTTTAGCCTTCATCCCTTTCTGGTCACCCCCCTAACTGCTCTCGTGACCGAATCTTCACTGTAAAATGTGAGTTCCGACGATAGTTTGTCCCATGATTCTCAGCAACCGATTACGAACCATAATATCCATATTAACTCCAATTTTGTAGCATCTTCAAAATTGTGCATTATTTTCTGACATCAGTGTGCATGATTTATACAGGGTGTCCACATTTATAGTGGCCGAATAGCTAATTTCTAAGTCGTTAGAGATAGACATATAGTTCCAGTTGGAAAAATGCTTTAAATAAAGGGAAGAATTATAATTTATGTTTTTTGAGTGAATAAATATATTTCTGAAAAAGTTACTAATTCTAATTTTTTATACTTTCCCGGTCCTATCAGTCATATTTAGTAAAATTTTCTTGACCCTTTAACATTTTGAACAAAAAAGTCTCTCTTTTCTGCGAATAAAACTCAGCGAGTTGTGGAGCTTCGAATTTCATTATTTTTAACCAATCAGCTTCCTCGTCGAGCAAGAGCTGGGCATTGATTGATGGATCGTATTCCAGGCGGCTATTGAAATGGTGTAAAGTGATCTAAGTCAGCGATATTCAAAGCTCCTTAACTCGGTCAGCTTTAGTCGCAGAAGAGTGAGACTTTTTTTTGTTCAAAATGTTAGAGTGTCAAAAATATTTTACTAAATATGACTGATAGGACTGGAGGACCGTATAAAAAGTTAGAATTATTAACTTTTCAGAAATATATTTATTCACTCAAAAAATATAAATTATAATTCTTCATCTCATTTAAAACATTTTTCTAATTGGAACTATATGTCTATCTCTAACAGTTTAGAATTTAGCTATTGGACCACGATAAGAGTGTACACCCTCTATACAGGATGATTTCAGGCACAGGGTTTTAGGGGAGATACTGTTGGAAATTCAAATGAAATTGCTCAGTCACTGAATGAAACGTATCTCATTGGTTAATTTCATGACGTAACCGAAGTTACGGTTCTAGTCGAAGTTGATTGGTTGTTACAATCTATATGTATTTTGTTAACTTGTGTTTTTAGGATACGCAGTCGAATGGATGGCTGTCCGTGAGTGTGTAAGCTGCAAGAAAGCAGCACGTTTCTTTTAAGTAACTGTATTAAAGCTATTTTAAACTAACTGCCTGGTATCTGCGTTAACTCTGCAACACTACATTCACGACATGCCAACAGGTACAAAGACGGACTGTTTTCCTTTCCAGTTTCTCGTGTACTTACACATCATGACATGTTTTGTATTTCCTAGCATAGTGAACAAAACCTTGTATGCATTTAGCAAGTCTGCCTTTTGAAGGACTAGGCCCAAATTTTAATACAGATTTAACCTTTTGGTCAGTCCCCCAGCGGGGGAACCACCACGAGTGCGTGAATGAGAACCCTCCGGGTAAGTAAGCGGGTTCTCCTTCCCTGGTGGCCGTAGTAATGGAGTGGGTTAATCTGCCTTCACTCCGATAATGGGACGTACCTACTTCGGGAGAGATTGGACCATTGCCGATGATGATATTAGGACTCGGACCTCAGTTTCCGACTGCTGCCTTGGAGACCGTTCTTCACTTGACGGCGGAAGTGAGACCGAGGTGGCATAGTGGTAAGGCCTCGACTTCGGGGCCGGTTAGCTCCAGGTTCGAAACCCGATTCCACTGAAGATCCGTCGTGTATTGGGTCTGTTGCACGTTAAATCATACTTAGGGGGTGGAAACGTCCTACCGTTGGTTTTGTGTGGAAGTTTGGATGGGGGTGCCAGCTCAGGTATCCTCGTTGGTCAATGTCCTCGTCATTTGACCGATGTTCAACATGACGAGGTCCGTCCCAAAATAGCCTTCTTGTTGCTTCTAAACGGGAAGTTAATATATCCAAACTAAACTAAGCTGACTCCAGATACTTAGGCAGAGTGGAGAAAGCTTGACTAGCGTATAAAATTGGTATGTAGTCTTTTGACCAAAAGGCCACATACCAAATTTCATTTATCTATATCATTTACGTTTATTTGCGAAGTATCGAAAGTACCATAATCTTCAAGAAATACAACCTCGAGATTTTGACGAATTTGCACATTTTAGATCTCCACGAGGCTGAGAAACCAGTTTTTAATTCTGTCTGTCTATCTGTGAGCAAGATAAATAACTCCAAAACACAACAAGCCATCAAGATAAAATTTACACGTGAACTTTTTCCAGACGAAATCCGGCTACCAGTCCTTCCGTGCGCATGTGATAACACACAAAAACACAAGGCTAGATGAGTGAAATTAAGCATGTCTTTTTATCATCAGAATTGTAGATGTATATTGAAGTTTGGACCAATTACGTCAACGGATCGATCGCCTGTCTATCTATTTGCGTGTATAACTCAAAATCGCAACTGTTCAGATAAAAGAAATTAGGTATGAAGTGATATGACCAAGAGTGTAAATGTGTATCAAATCTTGGACTTAATCGATGGAAAGAAAGACCTCCAACACGCCTACATACCATGATTTCTCCATTTCACTACAAAACACAAAACGCTCCACATTATGTTATCGCGTTGAAAACAGCCCTTTAAAGAGTTAAGTAGGAGGATGGAAGTAAGCACCACAGCATTCCCATAAGTTTAGAACGGTGAAGATTCTGATTTATTGGATTGGATCATTGGGGATGAGGACAAGCAGGAAAATTGCCCCCGTTTCACCCTTTAGTCACCTCAAAGCACACCTACCCCGATTGGTATGTGGTCTTTTGTGTGTGGTATGAGGGCAACTTTTGAAACTGTGCTAATCATTTTCGAGGATCTTTCTATCCATTGACCAAAGCAATATATAGACAGTCGCTTGTCGAAATTTTTCCAAACATAAATCTTTCAAAATTGTTTAAGGTATCCGACTGTGTTCGGAGACATTTTTTGAAAAATAACTTATATATATATAGATATTTTAATGTTATTTTTCAACTGCATATGTTTAAAAATTATGAAAATATTGTAAAATTAGGCTTTCAAAATAATATTTTTTTAAAAAAAACTGAGAAATTTGAAGAAAAATGACTAAAATATTTGCCTTACGCTAACAGTCATAGACAAAATCATATTCTAACTACACATAAATCCTCGTAGGAGTACATTTTTATGACAATTATCTGTGTTATGCTTTAAAATATTTCTTGTACTTCAAAATAGTTTCGAGATATAGCTGAACGTAGTTACTAAACTGGTAAATTTTCATAAAAAATGCTTTTCTTTTATATTTAAGCACTTAAAAATAATACTCGATTTTAAAATTGACCTTAGTTTTTAGAGGACAACATCAAGCATATTACAGAAAACAATCTCAGAAAATTTCATATCAATACCTGAATAACTTTTTGAGAAATCATTGTTACGGTCGACAGTTTTCCTCAAAAACATCATTTCTCAGAAAACACATTTAAAGTTTTCACGCAACATAAAATAATGCTTACAGTTCGGTAATAAAATAGCTGTAACTCCATTTGTAATTCACGTAGAATAAAAAGTGAGGCAGTTTTAGAAAGCTGGTTAAACAGGCTGCAAAATTAAGTCATAAATTTGTTTGTGATAATTTCATCAAAAACGACGATTTTAACCAGTCGGATACCTTAATATGTTAAGCGCGGGCAGAGAATACGATAAAGAAAATCATTCTCATTCCAAATAATAATGATAATAAAACAGAACTGTATAGAAGGAGGCGAATGGACCTGCCCAGAAAATGTAATTGTCGGAGACGATGAAAAAAAAATCTAAACAAAAACCCATCATCTACCTCGAGCCAGAAAAAAGCGTTCGCGTAATTGGAAAAACTCATTAATGAATGACTTTGGAATCTTTCTTTAATTGAATTCTCGGTCTCTACTAACGGATTAGGAGATCTCGGCCAAATCAAAGGTGGGTTGGAAAAAAGGAGAATCTTTTAGTACCGAAAATTAAATTGGGGGGAAGGCTGCAGCTTCTACTGGATGCTTTCATCTTCTCCTCCTATTTTCGTGAACACTCCCGAAAGAAGAGATTTTCGTTCCTCAGAACCACTTTTTCCGCTGGAATGAAATGGAGTACAACAAAATAGCAAAATCCTCGATGAAGCTATCCTCATACCGCAGAATAAATGCATCTCTATTCAGTTTAGTTCAGTTATGTGAACGTCCCGTTTTGAAGCAACACGAGGGCTATTTGGGACGGACCTCCTAATTTTGAACTTAGGTCAAATGACAAGAATGAGACGCCTGTGCCGGCACTCCCACTCCAAAATTCCGCACCACACCAACGCATATCTACTTAGAGCACTGGACAAACAAGCGAGAGTGTTCTCCCCTTCGACTTTCTCGTACAGCTTGCTTCAATGGCAGAAAAGGAAAAAACTTGCATAGTATCGTGACTAGCGATGAAAAATGGATGCAATACGATAAACTCTAAGCGTAGAAAATCGTGGGGTAAGCCAGGCCTTGCGTTTCCATAGTTCGAAGCTTGCATTTATTGGGAACAGCTGGTGTAGTTTATTATGAGCTGCTCAAACCGAACGAAACCATCACGGGAGATCGCTATAGACTACAATTGATTCATTTGAGCCGAGCATTGAAGGAAAAAGGGCCGGTATACGAGCAGAGACTCGACAAAGTGCAGCAAGACAAAACTCGGCCACATGTTCGAAATCCGGTGAAAACGTATTTCAGAGATGCTTAAATGGTTAACACCAAGGGCACAAAGTGGAAAATGTCAAAATACAAGGTTCAAGAAATTAATAAAAATATACAAAATTAATTTATAATATAAAAATACGCAGCATGTTGGTAATTGGATGAATGATTCATTCTTTTAAATCGAATAGAAAATAATTCCTTAAAATTGAATTAAAACAGAAATTAAAAACATTAACTGGAACGTAGAGCACAATAGAAATAATTTATATACTGTTACGAACATGAAAAGTCGCTTCTCAGCAATGTTAGTCCTACGGCTGGGAAGAGAGTTTTACAAGGTTAAGCATGGAGTGACGACAGCGACTGTTCTGGGAACCCTGACCTTGGCGACAAATAGATGATTCCAGAAAATGCAACCCTTTTCTCGATATTTCTATTAGGAAAGGGAATACACTTGAACATACGAGAAAACCCCCATGTGACGTCACGGCCTGTCGGACAGAGTATATAAGGACGGCGCCTGGATCAGAGGTGGAGTGTGTTGATCCATTGGGAACGACTTGAGGGTTTCTTCTGCAGTGCGAGCTAGGAAACTGGTGAGCTGAGCGCTATTGAAAGTGCAGTTATTGTCGTTACTAGTTATTTGCTGACTGTTTGTGTTGTTAAATATCAAAATGCTGAACTTTTATTACCTGTGAATTGTTGTCTGTTTACATTGGTAATTTGTGCAAGAACTATTGTTTCCTATACCTGTGCTACGTGTTTTCCTGCATATTTGTGAATATACCTTCTTTCTCCATTATCCTGCGTGTTGGACTGTTTACACCATACACCCACAGGAAGACTTTTGAAACAATACAATAAAAAAGTAAAGAAAGATAAATAAACGAAAACCTTCCAACCAGCCATGACATCCCAAAAGTCAAAATCCAAAGTCAGCTCCCACAATACGAAATTTGATTGCAAATTTCCCTTGAAAATTCACAGCACTCTCTGATCCTGAGCAACTACCCATTATTTTTTAAAACTTCAATAAACCATTTACATTTATTATCTATTGAGGGCTTTGTTAATTGAAAATCCACGTTAAGTCTGCATTCAAAATATAATGGTCGGCATCACCAGTGATACCACATAAACATGGTGGAGTGGAAGAAATAATAAAGCGATGCAAGTATGCTATAAATGGACCATGTTCTGTGACTGAATAAACCAAATATTTATTAAGAATCAACAGCTCAAGATCAGGAGGCGGAAGGAAATCTTTGATTTTTGTCCGGTTTCGGAGTCCCACCCACGTAGGTTCCAATTATTTAATAGATCTCGTTTTATATTATTTTTAAGAAAAGAACAAGAAGCAAATTTCAAAACCATTTCCAATTTCAGTTTCGAAAATCGATTCCACTGAAGATCCGTCATGTATGCGGGACTGTTGCACGCTAAATCATACGTAGTGGGTCAATCACCTTTCCGCTGGTGTGGTACGGAAGTTTGAAGAGGGGCGTCAGCTCAGGGGGCGTCCTCGTCATCCGACCACGGTTCAAAACGGCGATTCCGTCCCAAAATAACCCTCGTGTTGCTTTAAAACAGGACGTTAAAATAACTAACAAAACCTAATTAAAATTATAATTTTATGGAATTAAGATAAAAATACTTTTTTCCGTTACAGCCTATAAGCGCAGTTTGGTTCTAAAAGTGCTCTGGTTCCACGAAGTCGAAAGAAATCTTAAATTTGTTTATCGGCTTTCTTTTAGAATCACTTTAAAAATCGGTTAGTGCGCATGTCCAAATGGCTTATAAATGGAGTTTTAGTTTAGTTACATTAACTACCCGTAAAGAGGAAACACGAGGTCTATTTCGGGACGAACCACGTTATTTTGAACCAAGTTCAGAGGACGAGGACGACCCCTGAACTGGCACCTCTTCTCCAAGCTTCCGCACCAAGCCAGAGGGAGAATGTTTGGCTCCCTACGTATGAATTGGCGTGCACCAAGTACCATACACGGCGAATCCTCATTGGAATCGTGTTTCGAGCCTGAAGCCCTTGAGACACAAAGCCAGGACCTTACGACTAGATCATGGCGGCCCAGTATAAGTGTGTAAAAACGGTTTTATTGCAACTCCAAAGCTCAGCAGTCTATCCTGAATCATAAGGAAATTCAGAAGTTGTCTCCCTTTCCAATCTCATTAAGCGTGCTTTCTATTTTTTCATTTCCATCACTTTCAGTACTCGCTTTATATAATTTTCAATTGCGCGGAGCCGCCGAATGTGTGCCATGCACATTGATTAGCAGAATGGGTGATTCACGTCCCCCGATACTGCGAATGGTGTTCGAAAAGCGAGCAGATGGCCACCAGCCGTCCCAACCCCTCCCCAATTCACCCGAGTGGCCATTCACAGTCGAATGAACGCATTTGCAGAGTGTTCGGCCAACCTGCGGTTCAATCAACAAGTGGGAACAATGGAATGGCTGAAAATTTAGAAGAGGAACATCGCTATAGGGATAGAATTTAGGTATCTAACGTATCGTACCTATACGAAGAATACCGGACCAATTTGACGAATTTGTTAAGGTTTGGGAAAGAGCTCATTTAAACAAATAAGAATGATGCTTATAAATTTCAAAAGGGAGCATATTACGAAATAAAGGGAGATTAAGTCAATGTCAATTGTATTACAATATTTGTTGAAAATCCTAAGAATAATATAAAACATTATGAAAAACAGAAAAATCAATTCTCTTTTACGATTATTTAACATTAACAATAACGGTAGTTGCATATAACTTAGATTATTAACAGTGTTCACACATAAGAAAAAGCTTCGTTTGGTCATAGTGTGCAAAATCTATTTCACACAAGCTTATCAGGAGAAAATATTTATTCTACTATATTTAGACTTCATAGTAAATGATTGTGTACTTATCTGCAATCCAAATGATGGCATGCAGTATGGGATTCAACATCTTTTATTTCCTGTGGACATGGAGATCATGTTGTACACATAATAAATCATGCTCTTATGCTCATCAGGTAATGATACACTAATCACTCCTAAATATATTCGTATTACTATAATGTTCTTCTCTCTTCAACATTCAACAGAGTGGACATGAGTTCTTTTACTTCAGCTTCCGAAAATGTGCCCTGAAAAATGGGTGACACCTCACAGTGCGTCGCTGGTAGAACTGACTTTCTAGCTTACAGCAAGAAGTCAACTTGCAAGAAAGGTAAAAGGCTGAAGGAGGCTCCTCCCCCGTCCGGCCAGGCCCTCACAGTGTTCAATGGACCGACCTCTCTTACTTTTGTGGGGAAGTTCGCAACACATAGCTTTATATAGATTACGGTGTCAAGAAAATGCTACGTGTCGAATTTCTCTCTTATCGCTCTAGAGTATACGCAGTCTCGGCACCAACCAGCATGGAATATAGCAAAAAGTTAGTTCCATAAGCAAATTTTCAATTCTTTTGAAAATAAATTAAATCATTTATAGCGTTTTATAAATTTACGAGCCGCCTTCGGCCACTAGCTGGTTCGCCCGTTTAAATTAGTTTTTATTTTTGTATTCTATATTAATTATAGCATTACCCGTCGCAGTTTCAGCCGCGATAACTCAGGAAAGATGAACAAAAAAACTTTATTGTATTTGCCAGATAGTAAAATACTATTTAAAGACGTAAATTTTAAAATGCCAGCGATACAATTCTGTATGATGCATCGCAGCTAACGAAACATGCAAATTGAGTTTCAAATGACTTTCACTCAATTCATCTATCACTCATCGGTAGAATGATTAACGCTGAATAGGGTCGCGAAAGCCGAACATGCTGGTGACCCGTGTGAACCAGTGGGTACAAAAAGTGAGGCGGCAAAAAATTCATAGACATCTAAAAGACCCGGGAGTACAGAAGGTAGACAATAAAATTTAAAAATTAGTTAGTTTTACTGAACACTATTATCTTATTATAATTCCTAGCTAAATACTCGCCCTTGTGCATGTGTGCACGATTGCACGAACGATACAAGCTACACGGATGATACCCAGCCTAGTGTTTATCACAAAAATTGTAGATATTCATCAGTTTTTAAAAAACACTCAGGCTTGTTTTTTCCATATCGCTCTTCGTAACTAGACTGATGTCTCTTGGCAACCTCAATTTCTCCTTTAGTGCGTTCAGTCTTCAATTCTTCTTTTTGTAAATAAGAACAACTTCTGAGGAGACTGAAATTTCATCTCGTCCCGATGAATACGATTTCGAAGCAAAAGGGACTGTGAAAAAACACAGTCCTAGATACGTTACTAAGGGCGTTTTAAACGTTTTTCCATTGTGGAAAGATTTTTCCTGAACCCAGAATTTAAAAATAAGTAATAAAATGAGATATAATTAAAAATTAACAAAACATTAATTTAAAATTAGTGTTCTATAAAATATTCCTAGTAAATAAATAGCAAAATAATTTTCCTGCGTATTTAGTTTAACCTTACACTCCACGATTAGTTTTCTTTTACTCGGATACATATCTGTTAAACATTAGAAACGAGAGTAAGGAAAAAAAAAATTAATTGGAAAAATAGAATTTGAGATTAAATTTTTAATTAATAGTAATTCAAAATTAGTGATATATTGATTAATTTCTAATTAATTAATCATTAACTTATGCAGATTAATTAAAACCTGAAAATTTTAAATTATTCAGAATTGCATCTCTGCAAAGTGTGGTATTGTGACAACATCCCTAAGGTGACACTGCAGGAGTCGTCACTGTTTGTTGTCACCAAATACATCTGCAACCTTCGAATGCACAGTGGGGTAGTGAGTGCAAGTCACGCCAAGGTCATATTATGAGTTTTTCGACCCCCCAGCTAACTGATCAGCCTACTGTATTACCGCCACGAGAAAAACCCCAGACACCAGACATGCCTATGGCGGGTGTTATGGAAACGGCATATTCCACTGCATTTTGGGGGTGAAGGAAAGGGCTTTATTTTATTTGGCACAGACAGAACTGGCGGAAGTCTCGTTTCGTTTTGTTCTTTGGTCAAAAACGATTTGTCGCCTTACTAAGTGTGCTTAGTTCGCCAAATGTTGCGGTTGATTTCATACTCGTTTACCTTCTTTCTTCTACTCGTCTGCTTGCGGCAACCCTGTCCAGGGTTTTTCTCCTGGCGGTAGGACAGTACTTAATGTCCAAGGGGTCTATTCTGGTACCCCCGGTTGGGTAGGTTGCACCTTAACAGCAGGGAACTAACCAACTCCCAACTGGGGGTACCAGAATAGACACCATGTCACATCTCTCTCCAGTCATCTTTGCAAGGTTTGTTGACGTCATGGTTTATGAAACCTTCTGTTTCCTTCTCGAGAAAACTTTAATAATCTGCGGATTACCCAAATGTTTGGCCAGGCTGTAAAACTGCGAACTCAACTCAGAATAATAAGTCACAGTCATAAAGAGAAGTGGAGGTCAATTCTAGTTACGATTCGGACTGACTTCCCATACTCCCACCCAACGACTCAGTTATTTTTTAAAATCAAACTTGGGGCACTTTCCTTCTCAACCTGTGTGGGCGAAATGCACAAAATGCAATTAAACTCTTTCTAGATTTCGGACTCGATGCAATGATCGAATCACTCTTGTAAAATCTAAATGCTATAAATAACCAAATCTGAAGCTGCGAATTTTTTTAAGTTTATATGTATAAAATGTTATTGTTTAAAGTGGTAAATTATATTTTTTTGAAAAATTTCATTTGGTGATTGAATGTTGATCGATGGTTCCGGTACAGTCCGTTACAAAGTATCTGAAAGCTTCCTCTTACTTATCAACTATTAAGCTAGTTCATGAGTAACAAATTACAGTCATAAAAGTTTTTTCTAGTTATAGTGAAATAGCTATGCGTAGAGCGATAAACCAAGTTATTGCTACATCTCGCGGTAAAATTCGGAGTTGGCGCTCTCATCTCGGTAGGAGACACGGAAGTAAAGCAAATTATAAAGTTTTAGGGCATTATCTGTTTAATACGAAAAGACACCTTGCACACATTCAAATTTTGTTCTAATACACACATTAATGTCCGCAAGGTCTTTTTTTCCGTATCTCATACAGTTTTTGAGATAAAAACACTAACTACGAATTTCGACGTTAGATACTGCTGTAAGTAGTCTCTCCGCGTAGAGCACAAGTACTTTACTATGTCTAGACACCACTTTTATAACTATAGCCGTTCTGAAATTCAAGGGAGGGGGGCACAGATATTCTATGTAATATTATATCTCTGTACATACCCTCAATATCAAGAATCTTTGAGTCAAGTCACTGCTTTACCCTTTCTAGAACGATTTAATCATGATCAAAGAAGCACCGCGTACACATAAATCTAAGAAACGACTGGAATGCGCGAGTTCTCCTTTTCAGGGATGTCCCTTTGGTTGTTAAACTGATTTTTTTTACCTTTGTAATAACTTGAGTTGCTCGAAGAAGATTTTTTCTTTTATCTTACAACGAGCGAATACATTTGTGATGTAACTGGTCCATCAGCTTTACAACAATAAAATACATAATCAAGAGGAAATCAAGTAAACCATCTACTTACGGTGCGAAGCTTACAATCCTTTCCCCTTAGGACCCAAGACACTTCGCCTCGAAATGGCAATATGCTTCCGCATTGTCAGACACAAACTGGCTGATCGTTAAACTGATTTTTTGTCCATTTGCCAACAATTTAATCTCGAAGAAAGATTTTTTTCTTTATCTTACAACAGGCGAATACATTTGTTATGTAACTGGTCCATCACTTTACAACAATAAAATACATAATCAAGGAAATCAATGTCCATCTACTTACGTGCTGAGCTTTACAATCAGCACCAATGGGACTGACAACTTCAGCCACAAATAGTAATGTCTTCCTGCATTATCCGAGCCTTAAACTGGCTGGTCAGTTGGCGAACTGTTTTTTGTCCATTTTGTACACATAATTTAATCCACAGAAGAGAGTTTTTTCTTTTATCTTACACTAACGATACATTATTGTATATATCTTTGGTCCATCAACTTTACAACCGATATAAAATACAAGTCCGCGAATCATCACCACGGTGCAGTTTTACAATCCATTCCTGGGTTATAACTTCTAAAATATTAATAGTCTCTGCTTATCGAGACCTTAACTGGCTGGGTCGTTAAGAAGCTGATTTTTTTATGATCCTGGCTAATTTAATCCATCGAAAGTTATTTTCCTTATCTGAGGCAGACATTGTTATGTACACAGTCCATCAACTTTGTACAAATAAAATACATAATCAAAAATCAATGTCCATCTACTTACACGGTGGCTTTACGATGCTTTATGGATTGACAATTTCCGTGATTTCGTACAAATAGTAATATCGTTCGCATTATTGAGACCTTAAACTTGTTGGTCTTTAAACTGTTTTTTTTTGTCCCTTTGTAACAATTTTAACTGCTAGAATAAGATTTTTTCTTTTATGTTATAACGAGCGAATACATTTGTTATGCCATCAACTTTACGATAATAAATACATAAGAAAGAACAAAAGAAAAGCAATGGCCATCTATCTTCACTGTACGTGCTTTCCCACTTTTTTTCTTAAGGACTGCAATCTTCATACAAATAGTGACGTCACACTTTCCTCTGCATTATCGGCACCTCGAGGAGCAATGAAAACCTAAGCGCTAGCGGTTGTCCCAACTTTGCAAAGAAGAAGTTGATTGCTTGTAACATAAATTGGCCATTTTGTACGTACATTTTCTCACAACGTATTATAGATTCATGTTGAAATTTTTTATACAGTTTAAGTAGACATTTATCTCTATACTGAGGTGAAATTCGTACATAAATATAGCTTGGTTTTTAAAAAAATTTAACTGAATGTCACTACGATTTTTTCAAAAAATGCCGTTTTCTAACACAAGATCAGCACTATTTACCTTTCAGCTGGCGCGTCTGCGCAAAGTTTACGACAAACGAAATTTTTCATATCCTGTTCTCACATTCGGATTCAAAACTGTCTGAAGGTCATTGCTATTCCTTCATGCAAGCCCTATTTTCAGGATTAAATGGGTTTATCCGAGTTTCAATGTGATTTAATACTGTTTTATGCTTCTGTCGTAAAGTTTATGCCGCGCGCCCATTCGTGTAATTTGATAATTTTTTTCACGTCTTAACGTTTCAGTTTTGTAAATGCGCATTACGGTTATTTAATATTTCAATTTACATTGTCAAAAATATTTAATATGTAATAAGCCTTCTAATAATCCACCAAGCCGAAGAATTTTCTCGAAAAAGTTAGCACTCAGTCTTATGAAGAAACACCTCACTACTAGAGTCCAAAAAATCTGATGTCTTTAAGTCTAAATAATACATCGCAACCTGAAAAAGCAAGCGAACAGCAACCAGCATTGAGAAGAAAAGCTTCTGGTTTGTGTTTGAAAGAAAGAAGAAGATTTTGAAAATCCATGAAATGCAGTCGGTGCAATATATAGCATACTTGTAAGCGTCGCTCTTTAGCAAAAGTTCAATGTTGCTAACGCAAGGACAATGATTAGAAACTAAGAAAAAAGTCTTTATTGTTCAATCTTAGTTTATATTACAATCTTATTTTTTATATTTTGCTTAATACATTTTTTATAAAATAATATTATTAAATCTCATAACTTTCTTTGATTTTAGTATAATTTTAGATTTTGAAAATAATATTAAAATTAATTTTCATTTTTGATGATAAGATTTGCTTTTCTGACGTGTCTCTTATTAGTATTATGAAATAACTTACGATTGCCATAGTAAAAATGAAGAAAAGCCTTGTGTCGTAAAAAGTACGAAACGCGTCTGCTCGTGTAAAAAATTATAGTGCGCCCGCTGGAAGATTAAGAAATATTTTTGGAATATGAGAAAAAAATTCGCATCAGTATATGCATTTATATGTATATAATAGGTGGTAAAAATTTCAATATCATGTATAAAGTAGATTTTGAGAAAAAGATACACTTAGTTTCAAAAATACCGTTTTGAGATAATTCAAGTTAAAGGTAAAAATCTTTTGTTACATTAATCTTTACATTTTTAAAAAAAGTTCACTTCTAATATGAACACGAGAAAAGACTTATATAGTTGGAAAGGTCTTGAAATGGAGATTTCAAATTATGAAAAAAAAAAAAAAATCGAATTTTTGAAAGGATATTGGGTACTCCTCTTAATTAGTAACATATTTTAGTTAAAATAGATTAGAACACCCACAAATAATTAAAAACACAGTGGAAATCCGACCACATCCGATCTGAAAACTTCCGCCTTTCGTGAAGTCGGCTCCGGGTAGTGGTGAAGCGGCTTGTTGGAAAGCAACTTCTACAGAGTTTCCCCGCTTCATTTCCCCATACAATTCCAGGAGAATGAAGCCGCTTGTAGCGAATGGTTAACGGATTGCTCTCCTCTCGACTCTTATGGACAATTACGTAATGTGGCGCGTTTTGCGCTTCTTCGTACAGTGAAGCCCCGTTTCTACGTCTTTCAAGGGATTGGCCTGAAACGACGTATAAACGAAAGTATGTGTGTAATTTTTTAAAATAATGTCCAAGTCAAAATTTGTGCATTTTTGAGAATTTTTTTGTGTTTAAGAATTTAAAAAATAATAACAAATTAAGTACTAGCAGTAGAAAGAAATGCATGGCAAGTTTCATGCAGCATATCATGAGGTAACTGTAGAAAAAAAATTTGCAAAAAAATATCCATATTTAAAAAAAGCCTTAGGGATTTAATAGAAGTTTAATTTTTTAAAAAAAATTTCTTAATTTAATAAATCCAACATTTTTGTGTGGGATAGTAATAAAATATTAGCTTATAAAAATACAACCAAAATCCAATTCCAAATATTAAAAATAAAAATATATTGTTCAGATGGTACCCATGTCGCGTTAATGTAGTACAATAGACTCCCTGTAATCCGACACATATGGGACCAGACACTTGTCGGATTATAGAGAGTGTCCGGATTATAGAGAATCAAAAGAAAAATCGTGTACTGATGGGGGGAGATTTAAAGTTTTAACAGGAAAGAATGACTCTTAACCAAGTAACATGTTCCAACAGGTGCGTCGGACTAGTGGGAGTGTCGGAATAGAGAGAGTCTACCGTACTAGTATAATACTACATACTATGAAAAACAATAATTAAATTTTAAAATTAAACATTTACCATAAAAGTGAGAAAAATCATACCTTTATCATGTATCATATCTAATTATTCATATCTTATACGATTTATGTGCATGACGGTAGGCTTTAAAAAATCTTTCACCGTCGTCTGACGTGCTGATTGCCTGTGAGTATTAAGTTCAGAACTATGGATTGAACAAAGTTCATTGAATGTTTTTTCACTGGTCATTTGACAAAAGAAATAAATTCAAAGTTTTCCAATGGACTCCATTGCGTCTTAAAAGAAAGGTGAAATAAGTTCTTCGCATTCTTTTTCTTTTCGCTTAAATGAGCACCAGACAATCTGTCTTCTATTAATTCATCAATTGTGACTAATTTCGAAGTCATGACTATCTCTATCACAGTTCACAGACTAGAAAGGAGCGATTTCCCATCTTAGAAAGAGGGAAAACGACGTACAACCGAAGCTTTACGTCGTATAAACGAAGCACTTTATGATTACAATGAATACGAATGAATCGGGACTTTGAAGAAACGACGTATAAATGAGAAACGACGTATAGATGAGAAACGTATAAACGGTGCTTTATTGTACTTAGAGTGAAGACAACCGAATATGCATATTTGACACCTTCCTTTCGACCTATTGAGTAGACATTTTCATGCAAATCTACAACTTTTGATATAATAAGATTTGCAATTCTTTAAACACAGATTATTATTTTTTTACTATGGTGATTTTAACTTTTTTTTTATTAGGGGTTGCATAATTTCGGACAAAAATTAAATATATGTCCAATTTCTTTTTTAAATTAGCATTTGTATGTTGGCTTATTTGTACCTTGAGTTTTTTTTCTTTGGTTATGGTTCCGACACGTATTGGTCTGTATTTAATATCATTGTAGTTCATGTTTTTGAATAAAAAACTGTTTAATGTAATGCATACATAATTGTTTTTGAGGATTGCATTTTTTATTGTGTATTTGTTTTGAATGTTTTTTGAATATTTACACGACGGAACATTTTTCCTTTGTACTCTCCCCCCACCCCCGACCGTAAAAACGTTCCATACCCAATGGGGAATGGATAGGGTGGGTACAGATATGCAGTTGTGGAGTCAAGTCCAAGTACCAAATTTCAAACTGCTAGCTGTTGTGTTTTGAAGATATCGAGTTTACATGAATACACAGATTGACAGAAGCGTTTGGCGGATTTAGCTCAAAATTTGTCACACGTCTCCAATTCTGATTTAAAAATCATATACATCCACTGTTACATAAAATCTGAATACTGATACAATAATACTGATACATAATCA
>BGPR01021516.1:0-17036 GCA_013235015.1 Araneus ventricosus
AAAATTACACTTCGTTCAGTTACGTATTGCTGCCAGGTCGGATGGCAGTGGGCTCATACATAACCTGAGATAATATATAAAATTCTCGTGCGTTCAACAGTTTTAAAGAAAAGAAAGATAAATATTATGTTGAACACGATGAAATGAAAAATAAGATTAAACCGCTTGGAAATTTAAATCATTTTTTCAGAATTAACTCAGGAATTTAAAGAAATAATTATCTTATACTTACACTTAATTATGCATAATAATTCAATGTAAAAAAAAAAATCATATTTAACACTTTACACTCGGAGATGACTCATAGTCACCATTTCTAGGCAGTTACATAATTTTTGGCATTGCTTAATTTTTGATGGTTAAAATATTCAGGGAAAAACGTTTTCTGGAAAAAACTGAATTTACACACAAGCGTATTTTTACTTTTTCCAAAGCAATAAGATGAATCACAAAGAAATAAGTCAATAATTATACATCTTATCATTTTTCCGAGTGCAGGGTTAAAACCTTCTTTTTCTGCAATCTGATATCAATATTTTTTGATAAACCGCCATTTTCGTTAAGAGGAATAAAAAAAATATATTTAAATTTTTCTTACAATTCTATTTATCCTCAGGCACTGTCCTGGGTCAGGTGCAGGCGACAATATAGAATCAGATCCATTAGGGGTCATGCAAAAGTAATATTTTTATTTAAAATAATCATTGCATATTTTGTACGTTGTATCGCCATCTCTTTAGTACGTGATAATCACTTGATTTGGCGCTTTCTTTTTCTTTGATGTTTGCGGTCCAACCTCCGACGCCGGATGCACCGCCACCGTGAGAGAGAAGGTCAGGAGAGTCTACGTCGAAGGACTTTTGCCGACTTTGAGGCAAACCAACATGATGCTCGGTAAGAATCTTAAAAAATGTTAAGTGTATATAAGATATTCTTGTAGGAATGAAATGTTAATTCATGTATGAAAAAACAAGTAGAGTTTTATTTCGCCTGGCTTTTTTTTACTAATAGCATTTAATTTTCTGCCAAATAAACCGTCATATTTCACAGAAAGGAAAAAAAGGTGGCATGCCAATGAATACATTGCTAAAGCTGAGCTTTCAATGTGTACCACTAATTGGTATAATTTGCAGTCACCAATACTATATTAGTGTATCGGAGAAAACAATTCTGGATCGAGCGGATTCAAGTTCATCACTCTGTAAGAGCCGTTATTTAATTTACCAGTAGAATCAATAAGTCAAAACACGGCCTTATTTATAAAACTACTGACGATTTGTTTAGATAAGTAAGCACAAATTAATAGGCAGTAAAATGAGAATATATCACCGAAAGGCAATAATCATAATGCATGAAGTAAATTGCCATTGCATTTTAAGTCCATATTGGTTTTCTTATCTCTTTGTCAAGAAGCTAGGTGAATAGCCTTTCCTTACTAAAATTGTTTTGGAATACCAACTTTGCTCAAAATAATTTCTTAAATTATTTCAAAATAATGTATTATTTGTCAGGATAGTAGAAATGCTAAAACATTTTCTAAAACATCCTTTCTTTCCCTTGTAAAGCAGAGCCATTTAACTAATATTCAGCAGCCGTAATGATTCAATGAAAAAAATCAATTACTTCGGTTCTACAGTAACTTTAATATTTACTGCACATTTAATTTCAATTCTATTTAAAAAACTCAGATCTTGCGAATCAAAACATTTATATCGAGTTCTCACTATTCCATTACAAACCTAAATTAGAAAATAGATTTGAAACGTTTTCTTACAGAAGCATTCGCTCGAAAGTAAAAAATAACTAGCAAGAACCAATCACTTATTTTTTATCAACTAATTCATACATTTCCTATTATATTGAGTAATTTCACGCTTACAGTGAACCCAATGTATTCGTTTGATACTTTACTTTTGTCCTGGGTACTCTTCCAGATCCCTCTACCACATGGCAGGTATTTATCTACTTGTCGTGATTCAGTAAAATAATATATATATTCTTTTTATGTTTGTTACGGAGTAGGTGCACATTTTCCTATCTTCCAATGCATAATATAGTATTCATATTATATGTATTTATAGACAGTATTCAAGTATTTTGCAGATTTCTGCTGCAAATTAATGTAAATTATCTATTTTATGTGAGCCGATTGTAAGTATTTTCTTGTAATTAAGGAAATGCTGTTGGAAGAGTAAAATTCAGCGGCTTTTTCTTTCTAAACCGAAGGAATCCTTCTTGCTGCAGTACTTTTTTTGACGCAAATGTTAAACAAATGCTAAAATTCATTCTGTGTTAAAATACATTTCTTTGTATGTAGTATCAAGAATGTTGCCAAAATCATGGAAAACTTCGCAAAAGTATCTTTCTGATTAACCAATAGTAGATCAAAGCATCCTTTGTTTTGGAGTAACAGCATAAAATTACAGTTCAAAACTCCTCATTGTATCAGTTAGTGCTTTGTGGTGTCAATTTGCTTTAATTACAGCGTTACATTACCCATCCTTAGATGAAACGTATTTCTTTACAATTCTACATCTCTTATAATGCCAGTTACGTTTCTTTAATTGCAATTGTGGAATTTTTAAAATTTTTTTATCAATTGGTTCCATACAAATTCAGTGGTCAAAGAATCTGAGCTGTTGCGAAACAATCAGCAGTGGAAGCACAGACATCTAGAGGTCACTTTTTATGCTCCTCACGCCGTCCTGGTCTTTCAATATTTACACCCTTTAGATATAGGCTGTACCGGCGTCTGTGCTAAAATAAATAAATACACAATCATAACGTGATGGATTAAAATTTAGTTCAGTTTTTATTGTCCCATTTTTTGACAATACTTATAACTAACTATTCAGAACTAACACCAATTAAGCCAGCTAAATTCCACATCCAGCAACTACACCTCAGCTAACGCAATCTCACCAAATTCCAAAGCCACACCACTGCGATGACGTTGCAGCCCTCAATAATTTTATTTTGACCCTCTGCCAGGCTCATATACACGGCGGATTAAATTCGTCTGCTTTCTTAGTATTCATTATAAACTTCCTTATAATTTGACTGGCTGCAACGGTAAAGATAAAACTGGACACTTTTTTGCTATACGGTTAAGTGAAAACATTGAAGTAGATATGAGCTGGCTTTGATTTCTCTGTATTCTTAAAAATTCATATTTTTTTAATTCATTGTAAAACTTCTTCTTCACAAAACATTAATTAACTTCAACAGGTTCACAAATTTTCTTATAAAGACTTTTTTTATTATTTAATATTAAACTACTTCTGTTAACTGACGATACAACCAAACCATCATCTCTGAGATTTTTATATTCTTTTCCCTTAGATCGGATCCGTATTACACTTGGAAGCTTCTTCGTCTTCAATGTCAGGAGGATCGATTGGGAAAGAAAGAAACTTGGAATTGAAACGTAAGTGACATGAAATCTAAATTCTCTTGAAAATAATTCTTTGATTTCTATTTTATTTTGATTTCTTGTTTCTTTTACAGCTGAGCTGTTCACCCACCAGCGGATACCAACTTCAGGCCAGCTTGTTTTTCATTATGATTGATTTTAGTTAATTACTTATATAGATTCTAATTTAGTAGTTTAAAAGACTCAAAATTTTATTGCTGCAATCTTTTGGCTACTCTATTTTTACATATTGTGCAGCAAACTCTATTGGGCAGTGTGAAAAGCAAAATGTGATACATTCAGATTTAGCAAATTTAAGTATATTTGGGTTTTAAGTGATTTTTCACAGACTCAAGGATTTACCTGCAAGTCTCAAATTCTATTGCTTTATTTAATTTTGCTTGCAGTGAATCCTTACCTCAAACTATGATTTCATTTGCGTGCTTTTAATAAAACTCCGTCAGACTATTCCTGACTACATCAGCAAACTCACTCAAAGTATGATTCGATCTTGTTTTTTCGTCTTCGTTTCTTCCTTTTCCTTCGTCCGTCATTTCAAATTTCTTTGGCTGTTCTTCAATCCTTTCTGTTTCATATATCTGCTATACTCCACTTCCCACCGTCACTTCTTCATGGCTTCCACCACTCTGGCTGCTCTTACACTCCAATTTGTTCAGTTCTCCTTGCTTTCTTCCTCTGTGCCTCCTTTTTTTTTCTTCTCTTCACCCACTCAAAGTATGATTCGATCTTATTTTTCAATCCTTCCATTCCTTCCTTTCCTTCGTCGATCTGTTTCAAATTTCTATTTGGCTATTTCTTCCCTCCTTTCTATTTCATATATCTGCCAATATGCTCACTTCCACTTTCATCACCTACTATTTAAAGCGAGCTGCCCATCACCGAGCAACTCTTGCATCGGTTGTTCCAGTTCATCGCCCTTTTCTATTCCAGCATCGGCACTGGCTATAAACTGCCCACTCAAGGTGTGGTTCGGTCGGTTTTCGTCTTCGTTCATTCGCTTTCAGCTGGTCAGATCTGTTTCAAATTTCTATTTGCGTGTTCTTTCACTCCTTTCTGTTTCGTATATCTGCTGTGCTCCTTCCCACTCCGTCACTTCTTCATGACTTCCCACTCCTCTTGGCTGCTCTTCCACTCAGTTTGTTAGCTCTCACCTTACTTCCACCCACGTTCAGTACAGCGCCACTGCGGTTGACTTGGCGGCTCTCATGCTATTCCCATCGATTTCTGGCTGCTTTCCACTCGGATTTGTTCCAGTTCTCATCATTTCTTCCACTCTGTGCATCCTTTTCTTCTCAGTAGCTATCACTCTTTTCCTATGGCTTTCTTCGTTCGTTTTGTATCTTTTCTCTGGTTTACGTCTCGGATCTTCTCCCCACAGTTTGATTGTCAACGCCGTCCTTTTGCCACCAGCTAGATCCTCGCCACTGAACTCTCCACCACTGGCTTCAGCAGACTCAGCAGGCTCTGGCACCAGCAAGCATCCCAGAACCATTGCCCGAGTAACTATCTGCTTATTTGCCGCCAAATTAGCACTCTCACACTACTAAGAGAAAAAAGCAGGAATTTTAAACGTATTATGTATTTTATTTATAGAATCAGGGAAGGGAGAGTCAAGAAATAACTTTTATGGATGATTTTGTATTTTTAAAATAAAATCCTCTTTTTTAAAGGAGGATTATCAAAAAAATGAATTCGATTTTTAGCTGGCTAATCGCAGAAACTTGAAACTCAAGATTAGTTATATCTCAACATTACCTCAAAAGTCATATGGTGCTAAATTAAATGACGCCTGTAATTTAGAAATTGTATCGTCAATTTGTTAAGAACTATTGATCTTGAAACCTGAAACTAAGAAATCTTTGAAACTTATTCTAATCAATTCTTCCTACAGATGCAGTACTTGAAGAATCATTTATAAAATTAACGCTGATTAAGATTAATCATCTTAATAAAGAAAATCATCATGTAAGAGAATAATGACTCTGTGACGTAAAATCTTTTTTTATGCGGGTTAATTCATTCCGTTAACTAACCCTGGTACTTCGTGTACCTTTCCATAATATCTTCATTATAAAACGTTCCTTTTAAATTCAAAATTTATTTTTTACACAAATTTGGCGTCAAAACAAAGAATTGTTAAATTGGACCTCTTCTAAATGTTTTTTTTATATGAAGTAAACACACCTTCTCACAGTATACTGAAGCCATGAGTTTTTTGGTTAATTTTAATTTTAAGCAAGTTTTGTTGTAACATTTTCATAAAATAGCGCTTCGTCACATTCAAATGTAATTTATTGTATTCAGATTATTGAAATTCTTTCACCATTTCATTAAGTGACGAAAGTACTGCCGACTTGAAATGAATTATCCACAGGAGTTGTGTAAGAAATCTTGAAAACTGTTCTTTTAGTTACTTCAGTACTGTACTTTGCAAAATAGAGAAATTTGTGTCTGCCCCTACAGGCAATATGAAGATGAAGGTAAGTCACAAAATGAGTGTATGGTCACCAAGTTTCCTCTACGGGGGGGGGTTGAGAAAGGGGGGGGGACGAAGGAACGCTGGTATTCCCACCTCCACATGATGTTTCTCAGGCCTTTGACTTGCATCAGTAGCGGCAAGAGGCCTGTAAGAACATTCAATTCATACTTTGATAAAATGAAGTACGATTTTGTTAATCAGTAAAACCCCCCGGACAACCGAACTCGTTATCAGCGTTATTCAGAATACCTTTGAAATCAAAGGAATCCAAGAAAACTTACGTAATGTACGGGAATAATCGCAGGAGTACGAGACGTTTCAACAACATTTTGTTTTTACTTTTTAAAATTCCCAAGAAGGTCAGTGATTAATTCTAGAATACGAAAATTAAAAGCAAAATTAATTGCGGTATTGTTTACACCGTACCTGTCAGGCGCATTGCGTCGAACTCACCGTTGTGAATATTGCGTCTGACAGAGGGGTTAGCAGATTAAAAAACAAGCTTAGACCACCGAAAATTTGAATTCGTTCACGCTCGACATTTCAGAATTTACACACTGCAATTAGACCCTGGGGAGTGTAATAGTGATGTTCACAGCAGAAAAATCGTTATCCGAAACGCCCCCCCCCCACTTTAGTTCGGTTAATGTATGCTGTCAATTTAAGTTCACCTAGTGAGAGAAGGCTCTAGAAAAGGTACTAGGGCTCCAAATGAAACATTTACTAACATTTAGTACAAAGTGACGCCCTTAATAGAAAGGGAAATCAGAAGATCAAAAACTCACTATTATTCCTAGCTTACATTAAAAAAACAGAAAAGATAGAATACATAGAATTTTCAAGAAAAAATAGTAACGGTATTTTGAATGTTTAGTTGGTTATATTAACGTCTCGTTGTGTGGCAACCCGAGGGCTAATTTGGAACGAACGTCGTCATATTAAACCGCGGTCAGATGACGAGGACGACACCTGAGCTTGGCACCCCCCACTCCGAACTTCCGTTCATACCAACTAGAAGAAGTTTGACCCACTACGCATGATTCAATGTGCAATAGGCCCGCATATACGGAAAAGGACAGGAACGCAATCCGGTCCCTAAGCCGAGGCTTCCCACTAGACCACCACGGATTGGTATTTGGAATGAAAAAAAATACTTTACGTTCAGAACTGACTTTCGGCAACGTGTTTACTTAAACTAAAGCAGAGCCCCGGGTATCCGAACACCAGAAATTCGAACATCTTTCTTTTAATTTTTATAAAAATTTGCAGAGAAATGAAAGAAAAATAGCAATCACAAATCAGAAACAAAGCTAA
Organism: Araneus ventricosus; assembly: GCA_013235015.1. NCBI lineage: Eukaryota > Metazoa > Arthropoda > Arachnida > Araneae > Araneidae > Araneus > Araneus ventricosus. The sequence continues at coordinate 7,227 of BGPR01021516.1, forward strand.
TGTTTATTCCTAACTTCAAAAAGTATTCGAATGAATCTTTAAGAATGAATACAGCACCTTAATTAGTAGAAACAAATTCAGATATTTTCTTTTTACCCTCAACTCGTTTGCCATTGTACCGTGCGAATCGCCGCGAGCTCTTTCCGTACGCTTTCACAGAGCGCTCAGAGTCAATACTCTACTGCATTTGGTATATCAAGAGTATTTTACCGAATTTCCCGGATAATCCGAATTCCCCGGAATCCGAACAAAGGTCGTCAGCTTTTAAATGTTTTAAAGCTTTTTAATTAATAAGTATATTTCTGAGAAACATTATTTGTCCTCTCTTTTTTCTTATGAGTTTTTATTCAACTTAAATTTCGTGCTCTCGAATCTTGAGATCGATTTCTTGCTCACTTCCAATCGAGCTACAGCTTTGAAATTTAGCACAGTGGTGGGTTTCCAGTGACAATACAATATTTTGTATTGCAATCTATACCTATTTTTATCCTAAGAAAATAATATTAAAATTTTAGCCCTATATTTGGGCGATAAAGTTTGAAAGGTGGTAACCTCACGTTACGTAGGGTTGTAACAGCTCCATGAAGCTAACAGAGAATACGCTATACTTCCGTCGTTGCACCGATGAATGACGTAATAGATCGTGTTTCTACACGTCTTGGGTTTACTTTCTATTAGAATTTGCCAACAATCAGATTTTTTTTTTACTTCGTGTGCGCCAAACGTTTCGCACTCAAAGCAAAAAGAGAAAGATGTGTAGATCGATTCTCTTTCTTTTCTGTTACCTTGTTGATAATAATTGCAAGTTATCACGTAATATATTACGGATTTATATTTCACAAAGTTACTGTCATTAAATCATTTTTAAAATGTAGATGTACATATGTATATAATAATTTTAATATGTTTTTATATTGGAGAATTTATTAATTGAATTTCTTTTACTATGCCTAACATGTCGTGTGTATTCGTGTCAGCCGTCCCTAAAAAGTAGAAAATAAAATCAATAAAGTATAAGCTTTTATTCAAAATGCACATACGCAAATACGTTTACACATTATAATTTCGTCAAAATGAACTCAAAAGTAAAAAATAATTTTTCTGATTACAATAAAATGCATGGTTCGAATAAAAGCGTGGGTGCCTTTACCTTCTAGGAATATTCCATTTGTTTACGGAGAAATATACACAAAATATAATGTTCTATATATGGCGCCCACGCTTTTATTCGAAGCATGCATTTTATTGTAATCAGAAAAATTATTTTTCACTTTTGAGTTCATTTTACGAAATTATAATATGTAAACGTATTTTCTCATTTAAAGTGCATTTTGAATAACACCTTATAACTTACTTTTTTTTACTTAATTTATTTAAAGTTTATTCTAGATAAAAACCACAAGATAATCGTAAGAAACGTGTATTTTTCTATTATCATAGTGATAAAACTTTTAAAAAAAACTAGAAGGTAATATGTTTGGCAAATTGAATACATTCGTACATACTTCCTTTCGAAACGGAAAAATTGACTTTTTGCTGGAAGAAGATTATTCTTTTTTTTTTTCTCATAAAATAACATCTAAGATTTAAAGTGTTTTTTAACCTCTACTATTCCTCAACACGACTAACAATCAATTCAGAATTGCGATAATCGTCTATAGTAATCCACCTTGCAACTGAAATAACACGGGATGTTAAAGTATCGAATTATAAAAAGTTGTCTCGTTAAGACAGAAAGCTAAACTACAAAAAAAATGACGGGAGGCTATCTTTTTCAAACAGCCTCCGATGTTGAATGCGTAGGACTACTTTACACGCGTGACTCTTTTGCTTCTCGTAAGTTTTCAAGTTTAAGGAAGTTTTTTTCTGTAACTTCTGTTCTTATCCTTTATCTCTAAAATAAGACATTAGTTATGTTTTCAACATATGTAGTTACCGAGATATTGAGCATCGCGTCACCAATTCATGCGTATTTTTGCCCAGCTTTCGATTCAGTAGTCGCTGAACTACAATTCCGATTTTAATTTTTTTGTAACTTCTGTTGTTACCCTTTATTTCTAAAATAAGGCATTAGTTATGTTTTTAACATATGTAGTTACCGAGATATAGAGAATCTCCCATACAATTTTTTTTTGTTACGTTTTGGCGTGTGAATCAAATTCCTTCCTGTGACCACAAAGATAGGAACGTAGTCCTACGAGAAAAGTTTTGAAGAAAGGCTTATAATTTAAATGGATTAGAGCAATCTGGTAATGTTATTCAGCTGTGCAAAGCGCACGGAAATCTGTATTTAATTTTATAATCAACCTTCAACAAATATGCAGTGTTTAACGCGGTAAGTTTAACCATATGCACTTTTCGCAAATAAAAAACTTCCATAATATTTCTTTTATTCTGAGACTGCGAGTTATAGATTTTTTTACCTCAGTCGCAGGCATTTTGACGTCACCTGTAATCCTAAAGGATGTTCAGCTGGAACTGATAGATCCTTCGCGATCCATCTTGTCAATTTTTATTTGCCAAGCGAAAAGTGGTCTTGTTTCAATTCCACTGTTCGACATATGTTTGTTTGTCAAGCAGTCACGACCAGACGCGTTGTTCGATTTTCTTTGAATTAGGCATGGATGTTCCTTGAAGTCATTAAAAGAGAAGTAGGCGTAAGGATTTTCATTTTTTGTCGCCGCTTCAAGGTAGTGGTCGTTTTACTGATTCCCTTTCATCGAATGTTGAGCTTTTTTCAACTATCCGAGACAACTGCGCAAGTCAAATCACAATGTCTCCAAATATACCAATAATAGCAAATGACGTTTAATTGTAATTTTGCAAGTACTGATAAAAGAAGAGAGTTGTGTAAATAATTCGGACTTGGAAAAAAATGGATAAACCTCTTTCAGACTACGATCTTTTTTTTCTTGGCTACGAGGTCTACTGTTTACAGATATATTCGTGTTTCTGTAATTAAAAGAATATTAAATTATTTAATAGTTTTCATCATCAGATTACCTAAATAATAATACTGATTTCAGAAGTTTAGTTTCAGTATGCTTGTAATATACAGTATTCGATGTTTCCGACTAGTGATTCTATTTCTTTTTTTAAGACAATACTGGTCTATCAATTATGAGAATATAAGAACTAAAGGAGATTTTGAAACCAAAAATTGAGCGGATGATAAGAAATACGTGCGTTCATTTCTTGGACTTTTTAGGTTCAATTACATTCAAATATCTATCTTACTTTTTTTGGCACGAAGTAATTAAAGAGAAAGTATTGCGATTTCCAAAAGATTCCATCACGAGATTTTGAAAAATCTGCATGTCTCAGATCTCCCCGAGTTTCTGAAAAAGCAATTTTTAAATCATGTTTTGTCTGTCCGTCTGAACACAGAAACTCAGAAACGCAACAAAATAGATGGGTGAAATTCAGTAAGTATGCAGTTTTTTGCACTAAAACTGTAGATTTTTTATAATTTGGATGAAATTCTACGAGTTAGATGAATGAAACTTGACATGTTGTTTTCAGAACTTTGTCAAATTTTATAGCAAACCTTCAAAAGGCCTTTAACGGTCTAATTGTCTATCGGTTTCTCTATTCTTGTGTTTGTGAACACGATAATTCCGAAAGGTGACAAGATAGATAAATGAAATTTGGTATAACTAGTAAGTGATATTGACACCATAATTGAAGATCTAATATCATAAATTTGACCCAATCTGATAACAGGAAGAGCACTAAAATATTTTCCCGCCGAAAACTGCGAAGCTAAACACAAAAGGCTCTGTATTGAACAATTATACTAGGAAGTCGAGGGGAGCAACCACCCAGTGGTTTTCAGATCTAAAGATGAGTAGATTTAGAGTAATTATTTCAGATTAGCGGTGTTCAGTAAAAGAAATCCACCTGTTGAATACCGTCACTTAAAGTGCAAATGGTCGTATATCACACATTCCATCTTGTTCACATTCACCAACCGGTACCCCTTCCTACCACCGGTGTTGCGTACATGCCATTAACATCTCATCAATCGTCTGTAGCCCAACGGCAAGAGAGTGTAGGTAATGATTACTGTAGGTTAACTAGAATTTACGACTATTGGCAAGAAAGCGTTTTGAGCTGATCGTAAAATAGAAAGTTTATCTGGACAGAAAAGCTATTTCGAGAAAAAAATTCTGATTTGCATCTATATAGGTACCTTATATAAATGGGAAGAAATAACATTTTCCTTGATTTTCCTCATACATTTTTATATAAATTCATTGAGCAATCTGTAATAAAACACTTAATGAGGAAATTTTCCAAATTGTGTAAACAACATGCCAAACAACATGCCAAATTTCTTCAAATCTCACGATTGTACAATAAACAACGTGCAAATTGTTGTAATCTCTTCCCAAACTTTTTCATATCAATCAAAAAAGATCATTGATCTATAGTTAATAATATTTACGCATCTGCCACTGTACGGAAGTGCAACATAATCCATCGCCAATAGATGTCGCCAATGCCAATAAACAATATGGCTGCTAAGGAGAACAACGCAATGGCCAGTGTAATCAACGTGCATTGGCGACTTGTCATCCGTTGGCGATATATAAGGTACCGGCTAATGGATTTCAACCAAATGAATTTTTGATATACGACCTTTTGCACTTTGAGCGACAATATTCTACTCAGATTTACTTTAAATCGTTTTAATTCTAAAAACAATAGCGCCTCATACATTGGGGCAGCAGAGCGGTAGATACCCCTTACAATTTCTTAAAAGGTTTTTAGGTAGATTCCTTATAAGAAGTCTACCTATTGCAATGATTCTCATGACACGACATCCGGAAAATTTCTGTAGATATTCACCGATCATCTAGAACCAAACACTACCCTTCGTTCAAAATTTTATATATATAATGTATAACGCCTTTGCCCATGCTATCTTGAGAATACGATCACTGGAGTAATTTTGATTATTTTCAAGCAGTGTGGGATATGTTGTAAGGATAGTGAAAATCTCTGTCACGTTCGTAGATGGACTATCCAGCTCAAAGGGGGTGGAAATGGTGGGGGTAGAAATTTTCATTTCCCCATAATTCCTTCACAGTTGAAAATAGAAAGAAAATTAAAATTAGGCGAAATATCAACTTATCATCACAAACAATTTTCGCAATTTAATCTTTTTTGATAGCTGCAATTGCTTAGAAGTTATGAGCTGAAAAGTGATTTTCCTTCCATTCCCCTCTTTGTCCCCTATCTGAAAGTATCTTTCAACCTATGCGTGTTATCCCTTGTTCGAAAGCTCTCGTCATTTGCAGTCTCTTCCACTCTCTTTCATTCTTGAAGCTCTAATCCTTATGAAAATAAAGGACGAAATGTTCTTTTCCTTATATCTCCTGACTAAAGGAATCTGCCTTTGCTATCCTGCTTGACGACGGGGATTTTTTTAAACCTTTCTCGTGTCATTTGTCAATATTTCATTTCTGCTTTTGCAATTTAAATAGCGATATGTTTCCTAGTTTTTGCCTTAAGTAGTCTGTAAGCGTAGATAAAATTGTCCGTATTACTTCAAAAACTTTATAGCTATATTAATTTCATTCATCGCATATCTAGTATACTGGAAGATTTTAAAATACTTCAGTCTTTATCTTGTGTTCTTCCTTATGCAGTTTTTCTTAAATCAAACACGGAATTTTTCTATTTTATAAATATCATTCCAGTACTGTTTATGTTTTACTTCACAAATTTAAGTAAAGGTTTGTTTTAGTAAGTTTACTTGAGTAAATTTTATCTGTATCTGACAGTCCATTAAATGTTCAATACCTTTCACTATATTAGAAAACATTCCTGTAACAGCATTATCTAAAAAGAGAAATGTTCGATGAATAAAATATAATTTTCGGTGTTCCTGTAAGAAATTTACTTCTGCCCTGTTAGCTTTCAGAGCTGACTTCATTGCCACTTTTCTGTCTACATCCAAATAAATTCTGAAACAAGGTTTTACTGCAATCATTCCGTCCTACAGTGTCCCTATTTCAATATTACCCCCTGCTTTCATAATTTTTTATAGTATTAATGATTTATTTCATAGAATTCTCTATTGGCCTTCCAATTAATTCTACTCTAGCATTTTACTTTCATACAATTCTACCTTTTAATTTAACGTAGTATTGTCAGCATAATGTCTGTTGAATTAGATATTCGTTTTAGTGACAGTGTCAATTAACTTTTCCTCATCTAGAGTGCATAATGTCTATTGAATTAGATATTCGTTTTAATCCCAGAAAATTTAGCTTAAGGGCATTTTAAGTTTGGGTACAGAAGCTGCTTAGTTTAGTTATATTAACGTCCCGTTTTGAAGCAACACAAGGCCTGTTTTGGGACGGACCCCGTAATTTCGAACCGCGGCCAGGTAACGAGGAAGACACCTGATCTGGCAACCATCTCCAAGTTTCCGCACCGCACCAAAGGGAGTACGTTTGACCCCACGCATGATTTAGAATGCAGCAGGCCCAATGCACTACGGTTCTTCAGTGGAATCGGGTTTCGAGCCGGAGCACTCCGTCCCCAATACCTACCACTAGGTAGGTATGTAACCTAGGTACATACCTACAGCTACCTTACCACTAGGTCACCGCGGCCCCGCTTAGAATAAGGTTTAAAAGTAAAAGCTTGACTAATTTTGAAATTGCGGTAAAAGACGACAATCGAAAGATTTCAGATCAGACTGCTCACAAACTAGGAGGGTTTGAGGGGGAGGAACCATTATGTAGACGAGAATGTTATAACTAGTGTTCATGAATGTCCCTTGGTGGCGCTGAGAGCCGTCCCATGTCCGACGATCATTTAACTCTTCTTTTGGTATGAATTATTTCTGTGTTCGTACTGTCTAGCTGTTATGTTCAGGTTCGTCTCGTTCCTGTGAAATAAATATTATGCTTATTTATAAGATGGAGTTTTTATTGCTGCCTACTGAGTCCCTTTCTGGCAGGTAAGTGAGTTAACCGAAACTAATTTTAGAATCAATTAGTTACCGAATTCATGACTTACGAAGTTATGGGTATGATTTTTAACTTCATTGTGGAACGAATATTTGACAGCTGATGTTTGGGTTAGAATGACTCCTGGTTTGGTTGAAGAAGTTCCCAGACAACGTCTGGATGTAACCTTCAATTTTCAGGTCCGGTAAAACTGGAGTTTAGGGTGCGTACTATTTTCTCGCCAATTTTCTTTGACGCAATTTCATTTACCGTCTCCAAACACTGTTTAGGATGCGCAGTGAGCTTTTATAGGTCTCCTGAGCATTCGATGTCTACGGCATCTCAAAACGAGAGAATTTGCACGCCATGCCTTCGGCATTGCAAGTGTGCGCCGGGAAAATATTTTAACTTAAAAAAGCATTAGTGGCTTCGCTTTCAGCAAAGCGGGCCCCTCGTAGCTTCGCTTTTGCATTCAGGAACGAAAAGCATGGACAGCACGAACACAAGAAAAACACGACGTCTAAAAATGATGAAACGTAGCAAGGGAACCATTGTTTCCAGAAAAAAACTCCTAATTCGATACTGGAAGCCATAACCAGCAACACAGAGAAAGAGAATCAGCAAATTAAATCAACGAAAATCTTCAGAAGAGAAGCGAACGGTTATTGAAAAAAAGTCGTTTGGTAAATGATCAAGAATTCCAAACGAAGTATTATTCTAATTCGTACGCCGACCAATCAAATAGAAGAGAGTAGACAGTGGACTAATGGAAATGAGGCGAAATTAAGGACATGCGCCGTAGATCGGTAAACAAATCACTTTCGGTGCATGCGCAAATTACGCCGAAAAAATTTTCAAATCGCATCCAAAACAAATGATCAGGCACTCTCTCTCTTGGCGACAAACAATTGGCGAGCTTAAGGGAAACGAAGTGAGTACGCACCCTAAACTCCAGGTCAACCTCAGATCCTTATGTGTGACATTATTTTTCATGTGCCATGGTCAATTCGTTCTGAATGAAGAATTTTAATTTGTCTCATTTCAATTTTCTTTCTGTACGTTTTCGCTGCATGTCCCTACATTTGGGCTGAGTATGTTAAAATAGGATGAAGTGCTTAACGAGACCTTATTTCCTAATAAAAGCATTCTCATCGGAAAAAAAATCTAATTGCTTTCTTAACCCTTTAACTGTGAATAATTTCTTTTATAAGTGGTTTATAAACCGCATCCGTATTTTATTCTTCTTTTATTCCCGTACTTAAAAGAAACTATTATCACCCTTCTGTAGGCTCATGCAAACAGAAGAATTCCTTTCCTTAAATAAAATATCAGAAATTGCATTTTTTTTAGCATTCATAGTGGAAAAGAGAAAGAGATTCATAGAATTTTCATTCTTTCAGTTTGAAATAAAAGTTTCCCAAAAGATATCTACACAAAAATGAAATATAAATGGCTGATTCCAATGCAAATACTTTTCGAGACGTTATATGGGAAAGCTACCAGCTCTAATTCATTTAGATGATCACCAAAATCATTGGTTGCAGAAAAAAATGCTATGAATTTTAGGACTAATTGCAAAAAAAAAAAATTTCTCTCAATCCATTGTTATGTTTGCTTTCTTGCTTTCTTCATTAAAATAAAATGATATTAATATATTAAATCACTTAACATACAACGGTTAGTTTCAATTAGCAACTAATTTCTGTAGCAATATACATTTAAAAGAATGTAAGAACCAATCTAACAAGAGATCTCCACATTGGTACGCATTGTTTGGCCTTGTTGACGTCACATATGACGTATTTTCATCTAGAAAGTTCTTTTCGATCATAAAATCCGCCATTTTGAAAGTTTTCAAGACTTGTGTTGCGAAACTCCGAGCGCTCTGATATTTACGGTTATAAACTGGTGTAAAAGTGACTTTTTTAACATTCTTTTACATTAAGTGATCGTAATACATTTATTTACTTGTTTTTAGTTTTGTATAAGTGTCTTTTCAGATAGAATTCTGCCATGGCTCTTGGATGGATCCGCAAGAGATTGTAAGTTGTTCAGAATTTCTGAAATTATGCTTATAAAGTGTATTTGAATTAGATAAGCGTTTGTTTAACTTTGGCCGTTTTAATTAAATAAAACCACACGAATACTGTAATTTATTCTTCAAAGTCTTTTCTTCATTTTATAGCTTGTGAAATATATCTTTATGCTGTATATTCTTTCGGATATTTATAACATGTTAAATGTTTAGTCAAATGCATATATTTTGGGGGAAATGTATCGAAAATTATTACTTTACGAGTGAAATAACATTGTATACGAGAGTTAATTGGTGAATAGGATTATTTTCAACCATTCCGTCAAGGTATAACAAGTGACTCCATCTCCAACATTACGCCAAAACGCAAGATGGCTGCTAATATTTTATTTGTTTCAACGTCAATCATTATCTATGTAAAATGGGTATCATACGTTAGAAAAGTTATTAATCAACCGATAATAACAAACTCTTGGCAAAACTTTTACTCGTATAACGCCAAATTTTTAGTCTCCAAATGAAAATAAAGCTACATTTATAAAAAGATTTTATGTCTGCTGATGAAATTCAGAAACATCTACCATTACTTCAACAGCACTTGTTATAATATCGTAATTATATGCTTAAACTAAAGATGAAAGGAGCGAAAATATTTGCTACGCAGATTAAAGAGAAGATGATATTTTGATTTGTTTCAAACTAACGGTAGAGTTTTGATATATGGGATCAATGGCGATAATTTTGTTTTGGCGACTTTTTTCAATAGATTGAATATAGGATCCCATTGGCGATATTTTGTTTTGGCGACTT
>BGPR01021517.1:0-11572 GCA_013235015.1 Araneus ventricosus
GACACCCTGTATATTTATATATATATATATATATATATATATATATATAATGTGTTCGTTGTTGTAGTCGTTGCATAACAAAACAGGCCGAGTTATTAGCCAATTTTCCTTTTATTATGGGAGAGTGACGGAATGTACGTACATTTCAGTTGAAGTTTTTAAGCCAAAAGATAACAGAAAATCCCCGCTTTTTCTCAGGTAGGGATTTCACAGATAGACACGTGATCAAAGTGAAGGGAATAATAGCTATTTTTAGTATATTACGTGAGTGTTTTAGGGAAAATGCATGGCGGCAATAAGTCGCTGATTTCGAGAGTTGTGTGGGCGTGGAAACGATTAAAATATTCTTTTAGTTATAAATATGCCAAAACGAGAGATTTAATAAACCTCCATCGCGGGAAAAGAACGAAACTGGAGTTTTAGAAAAGTGATTTTGGAATACATTAAGATTTTAAAATATATAATATTAGAATTTGAAATAAAATTAAGTGAGGTTATTAAATATATATATCATATACTGACTGTGAGGCCACGTGATCTCGGAGATAAGTATTAAATTTTTAACCCATTTGATTGAATTCTTAAATGCAGAAATCACATTTTTTTCCTTCAAAATTGCGTTCATACTGTTTTCACATTCTAAAAGACACATTAAGAATGACGCCCCATTTTTCATATTTGCGGTGCGAAAATGATTAACAACAAAAAAAAGGCCGCGTAAGTCTTCACTTTTTCGCCGAAAATATGTCTTTACGTTTTGCTTGAGAATCCAGCATCATTAAAGAGACGCTAAGATTTTAACCATATCTCATCTGGACGTACAGTTCGTCAGGTCGCGTTTCCGAAGCTACTGTAGACGTCAAGGTCAAAAGTCAACTGATACCACCGAAAATAAGTGAAATGCGAAGCAAAAGTGGTTTCAGTCCAAATACGCGTTTTACCCATCTTTCAACGACTGTTCGAAATTATGTTGATCTGCGTATCATTAGCAAATGCTCACATTACTTTTATTTATTCAGCCGCATGAGATATATTTCGAATAGTTATGATATATGGTCTTGAGTCAAGACAAACAACCCTATGATGCCTCGGTACATGACCTACATTACCGCTTATCTGATAAAAAACAAAACAAATTTTAGTCTGAATTGGTTATCGCCAGAGTTTGTAGTATCGCATAAGAGAGACTTCTTCGACGATTTTCGTCCGTACCGGATTAGAAAACCTATCAACGCTCATCTGCAGTTCTGTATTTTCGAGTTATTTTGCTTCACAGACGGCATCTCCTTCAAAATTGTGTTTTCAACGTATAAACAAACGGATGATTTGACTGAATTTACGTTTTAGACCTCCTTGAGTTCAGAAACACACTTGAATTATGTCTGTTTGTTCAGGAACACGAGGAATTGAAAACGGCTAGAATCATGGGGATGAAATTGGTGGTGAATCAGACAATAATTTCAGGTTTTAACTATCTACAGTCCACAAGTGGGAAGCCTGTCCGCGGTGATGTGAATGATCATAAATTAAAAACTTTGTTTAAAGGATGATAAACTTTAAAAATACAGTTTACTGCCTGAAATGTAGTCCAAATTTTAAAGCCAAATTGTCAAGGAAGACTGTCTGTCGGTCTGTATAATCGCATACTTGTAAAAAATTATATCTCCTAAACCCTTTATTGAGTAAATAAAATTGATATAGACATTTAAGTATTATTAATTATAGATCTGTGCTCAAGTTTCGTTTTAATCCAAGAAGAAAAAGGTGTCTAAATTGTATTATTTGGCTCCCAAAAAATAATATTGCGATTCGTGGTGTTACATGAGCGTTTCTGCTGTTTCATCAAGTATATAGTTGGCTTTATCTTAAGGTCTGAAATTGTAAGCTGGAAATTATTGCAACTCTGAACCTGAAATTCTGTCTAATTTGATGAAGCATGTTAAATTCTGGTGATCTCGTAGTAAGATTTCGCCTCAAAAACTTAAATGTTATGTACCAAAGTAAAATTATGAATCCATGCAATTTTAATTGTTATCATTTTCTTTACACATAATCATAAAATGGGTGCTGGTCATTTTGAAAATTATATCTTGTTGAAGCAACTGGACAAAGGCATGGGAATGCAACCCTAATAGAGGGAAAATATCTTTTGGGCATAACAGAGTTTTAGGAATTACCTGCTGGCTGACAGCATCATTTTCTTCTTTAGTACTAAGGAACGTTTAAAAAAATTTTATTTTTCATGATTTCAAATTAGTTTACTGTCTACACCTTATGTAAATACCTAAATCATTTTGTTCTTTCTTAACAAATATCATTGTAACAAGTGTCCCTCCCCTTCCTTCCCAACGCTAATTATTTCCAATCCTGACAGAAATTGGCTCAAAAATTGCTCTACCATTCCTCCTGCCCATACAATACTGGGGAAAACATAATATAGCACATATATTGGTTTAGTAAACCATTCAACCCCACCAAATGTCGAACACAGATTTCACGTCCAATTATTAGACTGAAACCTTTAAAACAAGACGTTACCAATGCTAAGTAGTCACATTCTGTTATTACCATAGGGAAGGATGTTTGAGAACATCATGAATTTAATCAGGAAATAAGAGCTTAAAGCGAATTCTTATGTCTCATTAAAACAATCAGAAGTTAAACCTCGGTTCAACTCTACTTTCGCTTATGCTGCTTCTGCCAATGGCAGAATCACGTTTTTTGGGAAATATCAGGGACACTACCGCGTTAGAATGCGGATCAACCGCTTTGTGCCGATGGCGCAACTGAATGGACTTACAAACCTGAAAGCTCGCAGAACAAATAGATGATTGAAAACCGTCAGCCACTCTTCGTGTTCAAAGCATTAATCAGGTTGTGTTTAATCAGCCACTGCCCAAATGAGTCGAAGTTTCCACCAACCCGAAGACGCCGTCACCACTCAATAGGATTTCTGAGAAATGGCTTTCTGCATTTATTTCTCTTTCTTGGATGTGCAGCAAATATTCCACTTTTACGTGCTGGAAATGGAAGCACTTCTTCGAAGATATATATGGTGTGTTCATCAGTGATTCCTCGCTTGTACTATCTGGTATTTGAGACGATATATGAGAATTGAAATGGTGATGAGGGGAAAGCATTTGAAGTCAAAATCGATAAAGCCTCGAGAATTCAGTTATAATGTTGTCGACAGGTGGCGCTGCACGTTGAATCACAGTTCAGATTTCGAGAAAGCTATGTCCGTCATTTGCGCAACGTTGCAACTACATCACAATCAGATCCAACCAGGGCATTTTTCAGCTGGCTACGACAGTTTATGGATTTCTTGTCGGACTTCAATGGCTGCTTACAACCTGCAGCGCCACCTGCCTGCAACATTTACAACTAATTCTGGAAACTGTGAATGGATTTCATGGCTTTCAGACTAAGCATATCATTGGTCTCATCTTTCATCGACTCGCTGCCGAGTTATTTAATTTTAAAATGAGAGTCCTTGTTGACATTCCCAGACATTATATACAGGGCAGACATATAATGTGTTCGTTATTGTAGTCGTTGCATAAACAAAACAGGCCGAGCATTATCAATCTTCCTTTATTATGGGAGAGCATTTTGGAATGTACGTACACTGAAGGAAGTTTTGGGCTAAAGACAATATGAAAATCCTCATTTTTCCTCAGGTAGGGATTCGTTGATAGATAATGGATCAAAGTGAAGTGGGAATAATAGCCATTTTAGTATACATTACGAGAGTAATAGGAAAACGCATGGCGGGCAATAAGTCGCTGACAGATTTCTGAGTTGTGTGGGCGTAAAACGATTGAAACATACCTTTAGTTATAACATGCTAAAACGAGAGATTTAATAAACTCTACGTGGGAAAAGAACGAAACTGAGTTTAGAAAAGTGATTTAAACATATTAGATTTTAAAATAGACATAGAATTTGAAATAAAATTAAGTATATATTAAATATATATCAAGTATACGACTGAGGCCACGATCTCGAGATAAGTATTAAATTTTTAACCTATTTGATTGAATTCTTAAATGTAGAAATTATATTTTTTCTCTTCCAAAATATGTCTTCATACTGTTTTCAAGGATTCTAAAAGACACATTAATTAGTAGAGAGCCACGTGATCTCGGGGAGATAAGTATTAAATTGGGAAAAAGTAAGTTAACTTATTTGATTGAATCTTAAAAGCAGAAATTACTTTTTTTTTTTCCCTTCAAAATTGCGTTCATACTGTTTCACATTCAGACACATTAATAAGAGAGCCATGATTCGAGGATAATATAAATTAAAGTGTTCAACCCATTTGTGTGAATCGTGAAGAAATCACTTTTTTTCCTTCAAAATTAGTCAATTTTTTCACATTCCTAAAAGACATTAATGAGAAGCTACGATTCGACATAGTATTAAATTAAAAGTGTTACGCCATTGATTGAACTTAAAGCAGAAATTCACTTTTTTTACCTTCAAAATAATTGTTCATACTGTTTTCATTAAAGACGAAATTTAATGAAGAGGCATGATCGTCGGAGATAAGTATTAAATTAAAAGTGTTAACCTATTTGATATGAATCCAAGAAGTAAATTCTTTTTTTCCTTTCAAAATTATGGTTCTATCTGTTTTCTTTAAAACAGTATTGTTGAAGAGAGCCACGATCTTGGAGATGTATTAAATTAAAAAAGTGTTTAAACCCATTGATTGAACTTTAAAAGCAGAAATCACTTTTTTTCTTTCAAATTGGTGTCTACATTTGTTTTCTACATTCTGCAAAGACATTAATGAAAGAGAGCTATGTGATCTCGGAGATGTTATTAAATAAAAGTGTTTAACTTATCTGATTGAATCCAAAAGTAGAAATCACTTTTTTTTTTTCCTTCAAATTGTGTTCATACTTGTTTTCACATTCTAAAGACACATTAATGAAGAGAGCCATGATCTCGGAGATAAGTATTAAATTGCGCTTAACCCATTTGATTGAATCCTTTAAAAGCAGAAATCACTTTTTTCCTTCAAAATTGGGTTCATACTGTTTTCACATTCTAAAAAAGACACATTAATGAAGAGAAATACGTGCGATTCGGAGATAAGTATTAAATAAAAGTAATAACCCATTTGATTGAACTTTCTAAAAGTAGAAATTACTTTTTTTTCCTTTTCAACAGGTTTACTGTTTTCAGACTAAAAGACACATGATGAAGAGAGCTACGATTCGAGATAAGTATTAAATTAAAAAAGTGTTTAACCGACGATTTGAACTAAAAGCAGGAAATTACTTTTTTTTTCCTTCAAACTATGTTCATACTTCACATTCTAAAAGACATTATTAATGAATATAGAGCCACGTGATTCCTCGGGAGGATAAGTATTAAATTAAAAAGTGTTTAACCATTTGATTGAATCCTAAAAGGTGTAAAATCACTTTTTTTTTTCCTTTCAAAATTGGGTTCATACTGTCTTTATCTAAAAAAAGACACATTAATGAAGGAGCATTAATGTGATCTTGGATAAGTATTAAATTAAAAGTGTTTAAACCCATTTGATTGAATCTCAAAAGCAGAAAATCACTTTTTTTTTCCTTCAAAATTGGTTCATAGTTTCGTTTTCACATCTCTAAAAGACACACACGAAGAGAGCTTTTACGATCTCGGAGATAAGTATTAAAATTAAAAGTGTTTAACCCATTTGATTGAATCTAAAAAGCAGAAATGTTTTTTTTTCCTTCAAAAAATTCGTCTCATACTTGTTTTCTATTATTCTAAAGACACATTAATGAAGAGAGCCAGCGGATCTTCGAGATAAGTATTAAATTAAAAAAAAGTGTTAATTTATTTGATTGAATCCTTAAAAGCAGAAATCACTTTTTTTTTTCCTTCAAAATTGGGTTCATACTGTTTTCACATTCTAAAAGACACATTAATGAAGAGAGCCACGTGATCTCGGAGATAAGTATTAAATAGTAAAGTGTTTAACCCATTTGATTGAATTTAAAAGCAGAAATCACTTTTTTTTTTTTTCCTTTCAAAATTGGGTTCATACTGTTTTCACATTCTGGGTGTATATATTAATGAGTTGTTTCACGTGATCTCGGAGGATAAGTATTAAATTGCGTTTAACCCATTTTGATTTGAATCTCAAAAGCAGAAATCACTTTTTTTTCCTTCAAAATTGCGTTCATACTGTTTTCACATTCTAAAAGACACATTAATGAAGAGAGCCACGTGATCTCGGAGATAAGTATTAAATTAAAAAGTGTTTAACCCATTTGATTGAATCCTTAAAAGCAGAAATCACTTTTTTTCCTTCAAAATTGCGTTCATACTGCTTTCTACATCTTAAAAGACACACAATGAAGAGACTACGTGATCTCGGAGAGTAAGTATTAAATTAAAAAGTGTTTAACCCATTTGATTGGAATTTAAAAGCAGAAATCACTTTTTTTTTTCTTCAAAATTGCGTTCATACTGTTTCTATTCTAAAAAGACACATTAATGAAGAGAGCTACGAGATCGAGATAAGTATTAAATTAAAAGTGTTAACCTATTTGATTGAACTTAAAAGCAGAAATCACTTTTTTTTTCCTTCAAAATTTGTTCATACTGTTTTCACACTTAAAGACATTAATTGTTATATTACGTGATCTTCGGAGATATATAATTAAAAAAGTAAGTTTAACCCATTTGATTGAATCCTTAAAAAGCAGAAATCACTTTTTTTTTTTCCTTCCAAAATTGTGTCGGTAATTGCTTTTGGACATTCTTAAAAAAGACACATTAATGAAGAGACAATGGACTTCGAGATGTTAAATTAAAAAGTGTTTAACCCATTTGATTGAACTTAAAAGTAGAACACTTTTTTTTTCCTTCAAAATTGCAGTTCATACTTGTTTTCACATTCTAAAAGACACATTAATGAAGAGAGCCAATGCGATCTCGAGATAAGTATTAAATTAAAAGTACTAACCCATTTGATTGAATCCTTAAAAGCAGAAATCACTTTTTTTTTTTTCCCTTCAAAATTGCCTCATACTGTTTTCACATCTCTAAAAAGACACATTAATGAAGAGTATTTTACGATCTCGGATAAGTATTAAATTAAAAAAGTGTTTAACCCATTTGATTGAATCCTTAAAAGCAGAAATCACTTTTTTTTCCTTGTACCAACTATACTGTTTTCACATTCTAAAAGACATTATCGAAGAGAATATGATCTCGGAGATATATTAAATTAAAAAGTAATAACTCCCATTTGATTGAATCCTTAAAAGCAGAATCACTTTTTTTCCTTCAAAATTGCGTTCATACTCGTTTTCACATTCAAAAGACACATTAATGAAGATGGTTTCAATGCGATCTCGGAGATAAGTATTAACAAAAGTGTTTAAATCATTTGATTGAATCTTAAAGCAGAATCACTTTTTTTTCCCTTCAAAATTGGCAGTTCATACTGTTTTCACATTCTAAAAGACACATTAATGAAGAGCTACGATCCGGATAAGTATTAAATTAAAAGTGTTTAACCCATTTGATTGAATCCTTAAAAGCAGAAATCACTTTTTTTTTTCCTTCAAAATTGCGTTCATACTGTTTTCACATTCTAAAACATACATTATGAAGAGAGTCACGATCTCGGGAGATAAGTATTAAATTAAAAGTGTTTAACCTATTTGATTGGAATCCTTAAAGCAGAAATCACTTTTTTTTTCCTTCTCAAAAATTGCGTTCATACTGTTTTCTTTCGCTTATTCTAAAAGACACATTAATGAAGAGAGCCACAGATCTCGGAGAGGGTATTAAATTGCGCAGTTTAACCCATTTGATTGAATCCTTAAAAAGCAGAAATCACTTTTTTTTCCTTTAAAATTGCGTTCATATACTGTTTTCACATTCTAAAAAGATACATTAATGTATTATATTTCACGATCTCGGAGATAAGTATTAAATTAAAAAAGTGTTTAATCTATTTGATTGAATCCTTAAAAGTAAAATCACTTTTTTTTTTTCCTTCCAAAATTGCGTTCATACTGTTTTCACATTCTAAAAGACATATTTAATGAAGAGAGCTACGATCTCGGAGATAAGTATTAAACAAAAAGTGTTTAACCCATTTGATTGAATCCTTAAAAGCAGAAATCACTTTTTTTTTTCCTTCAAAATTGCGTTCATACTGTTTTCACATTCTAAAAGACACATTAATGAAGAGAGCCACGTGATCTCGGAGATAAGTATTAAATTAAAAAGTGTTTAACCCATTTGATTGAATCCTTAAAAGCAGAAATCACTTTTTTTTTTCCTTCAAAATTGCGTTCATACTGTTTTCACATTCTAAAAGACACATTAATGAAGAGATACGTGATTCAGGGAGAGTAAGTATTAAAATTAAAAGTGTTTTCTAAACTTATTGATTGAATCCTGAAAAGCAGAAATCACTTCTTTTTTTTTTCCTTTCAAAATTATGTCTATACTGTTTTCAAGATTCTAAAAGACATTAATGAAGAGACACGTGATCTCAAGATAAGTATTAAATTAAAAAGTGTTTAACCTGTATTTGGATTAATCTCAGCAGAAATTACTTTTTTTTTCCTTTCCAAAATTATGTCTACTGTTTTCACATTCTAAAAAAGACATATTAATGAAGAGAGCCACGTGATCTCGGGGAGTGATAAGTATTAAATTAAAAAAGTGTTTAACCCATTGATTGAATCCTTAAAAGTGAAATCACTTTTTTTTTCCTTCAAAATTGCGTTCATATCGTTTTCACATTCTAAAAGACACATTAATGAAGAGAGCTACGTGATTCGAGATAGTATTAAATTAAAAAGTGTTTAAACTCCATTTGATTGAATCCTTAAAAGCAGAAATCACTTTTTTTTTCCTTCAAAATTGCGTTCATACTGTTTTCAATATTCTAAAAGAATACATTAGAAGAGAGCTAATGCGATCTCGGAGATAAGTATTAATGGGGTGCGCGCGTTTAACCCATTTGATTGAATCTCTAAAAGCAGAAATCACTTTTTTTTTTTCCTTGAAATTCTACCTACTGTTTTCACATTCTAAAAGACATACAGACAATAGTTATATTACGTGATCCTCGGAAGTATTGTAAATTAAAAGTGTTTAACCCATTTGATTGAATCTCTTAAAAGCAGAAATCACTTTTTTTTTCCTTCAAAAATTGGTAACATGAGTACTTGTTTTCACATTCTAAAAGACACATTAATGAAGAGAGCCAATAACATCTCGAGATAGTATTAAATTAAAAAGTGTTTAAACTGGTTTGATTGAATCTCAAAAGCAGAAATTACTTTTTTTTTCCTGGGAAAATTGCGTTCATACTGTTTCTTTCACATCTTAAAGACACATTAATGAAGAGACACGTGATCTCGGATACAGTATTAAATTAAAAAAGTGTTTAACCCATTTGATTGAACTTAAAAGCAGAAATCACTTTTTTTTCCTTCGTACTGCGTTCATACTGCTTTCAGATTCTAAAAGTTATCATATTAGCTGAAGAGAGCTACGTGATTCGATAAGTATTAAATTAAAAAAGTGCTTTAACCCATTTGATTGAATCCTTGCGCAGAAATCACTTTTTTTTCTCCTTCAAAATTGTGCTATACTGTTTTCTACATTCTAAAAAGACATTACTATCGAAGAGAGCCACGGATCTCGGAGATAAGCATTAAATTAAAAAAAGTAAGCTTACCCCATTTGATTGAATCCTTTTTAAAAAGCAGAAATCACTTCTTTTTTTTTTCCTTCAAAATTGCGTCTATACTTGTTTTCACATTCTAAAAAGACACATTAATGAAGAGAGCCACGGACTCGGAGACAAGTATTAAATTAGTACTTTTAACCTATTTGATTGAATCTTAAAAAGCAGAAATCACTTTTTTTCCTTCAAAATTATGTTCATACTGTTTTCACATTCTAAAAGACACATTAATGAAGAGAGCTTCATGATCTCGGAGATGTTATTAAATTGCGTTTAACCCATTTGATTGAATCCTTAAAGCAGAAATTCACTTTTTTTCCTTCAAATTGCGTCTATACTGTTTTCACATTCTAAAAGACATAACATTAATGAAGAGAGCCACGATCTTCGGGAGAGGCATTAAATTAAAAGTGTTTAACCCATTTGATTGAATCTCTTAAAAAAGCAGAAATCACATTTTTTTTCCTTCAAAATTATATGTCTATACTGTTTTCACATTCTAAAAAGACACATTAATGAAGAGTATTAATGATCTCGTAGACAAGTATTAAATTAAAAGTGTTTAACCCATTTGATTGAATCTCAAAAGCAGAAATCACTTTTTTTTTCCTTCAAAATTGCGTTCATACTGCTTTACATTCTAAAAGACAGATAATGAAAGAGACACGATTCGAGATAAGTATTAAATTAAAAAAGTATGAACCATTTGATTGGAATCCTTAAAAGCAAGAAATCACATTTTTTCCTTCAAAATTGCGTTCATATTGTTTTCACATTCTAAAAAAGACAATAATGAAGTTATATTTCATGTGATCTCGAGATATATTAAAATTAAAAAAGTGCTTAACCCATTTGATTAACTTCTTAAAAAAAGCAGAAATCACTTTTTTTTTTTCCTTCAAAATTGCGTTCATACTGTTTTCTGCGAATTAAAAGACACATTAAATGAAGAGCCACGATCCTCGGAGATAAGTATTAAATTAAAAGTGTTTTAACCCATTTGATTGAATCCTTAAAAGCAGAAATCACTTTTTTTTTCCTTCAAAATTGCGTTCATACTGTTTTCACATTCTAAAAGACACATTAATGAAGAGAGCCATTGTGATTCGAGATAAGTATTAAAATTAAAATTTTAACCCATTTGATTGAATCTCAAAAGCAGAAATCATTTCTTTTTTTTTTTTCCTTCAAAATTGCGTTCATACTGTTTTCACATTCTAAAAGACACATTAATGAAGAGAGCCACGTGATCTCGGAGATAAGCATTAAATTAAAAAGTGCTTAACCCATTTGATTGAATCTCTTAAAAGAAATCACTTTTTTTTTTCTTCCCTTCAAAATGGTGTCTTCTATACTGTTTTCACATCTAAAAGACATTAATGAAGAGAGCTACGGATCTTCGGAGATAAGTATTAAATTAAAAAAGTGTTTAAACTTACTTGATTGAATCCTTAAAAGCAGAAATCACATTTTTTTTCCTTCCAAAAAATTGCGCGTTCATACTGTTTTCACATTTCAAAAGTTATTATCACATTAATGAAGAGACACGTGATCTCGGAGATAAGTGGTTAAATTAAAAAGTGTTAACCCATTTGATTGAATCTTAAAAGCAGAAATCACTTTTTTTTTTTTCCTTCAAATTGCGTTCATACTGTTTTCACATTCTAAAAAAAAGACATATTAATGAAGAGAGCCACGATCTCGGAGATAAGAGAAATTAAAAGTGTTTAACCCATTTGATTGAATCCTTAAAAGCAGAAATCACATTTTTTTCCTCTTCAAAATAAGTATGTTCATACTGTTTTCTACATTCTTAAAAAAGACAATATTAATGAAGAGAGCCAC
>BGPR01021517.1:11582-26381 GCA_013235015.1 Araneus ventricosus
TTTTTTTTTTCCTTCAAAATTGCGTTCATACTGTTTTCACATTCTAAAAGACACATTAATGAAGAGAGCCACGTGATCTCGGAGATAAGTATTAAATTAAAAAGTGTTTAACCCATTTGATTGAATCCTTAAAAGCAGAAATCACTTTTTTTTTTCCTTCAAAATTGGGTTCATACTGTTTTCACATTCTAAAAGGTTATTTACAAAATGAGTGAAGAGATCATTAATCAATTTTTTGAAGTTCCCAACATTTTGATATTATTGACTTAAATAGTTTCTGCATTCAACGATTCAAGTATATTGCTATATTTTGTTCTGTCCGAAGGATGGGTTCTGTCTGTCTTTGTATGTCCAAATTGTGTACCCAATTTTCTGCTCTATACGACGAAGCTGAACTTAAAACTCACTAATATTATGCAAATATGTATATCAGGAAGTCGAGGGAGATACAGACTCCTGCTGGTTTAAAAGTCGTGTTCTACTTGAATGCGAATGAGCGAGAGTATTTTCAGCTGTGTAAGAAGTAATGCTAAATTAGACATTACAAGGAAGTTAATTTTTGTTAGAATGCCTGAAATTTGGCCTTGTAATACCGACACAATACCTTTGCAGGGTAGAATAGTCAAAATTAGTTAGGGAACTAAACCTGAACATCAGCTGGATGTGGTTAGTTGAATCCCCTAAAATTTGAATGAGTAAATTGAGTTGCATATTATGTTGATGTTAACGACTTAAATCTATACTTATAAAGGACAATGTTTGTGTGTGTGTTTGTCTGCGATGCCCAGACGAATCTATCGCACTTACAGCCATGAAATTTGGCACACAGGTAGTCGTAATGGTGACTGAATGCACCTCGAAACCGGAATTTTAAATTTTAATCTAGAATTTTTTTTATTTTATGCTTTGTGTTGTTTTGGTTGATTTTTCGCACTAATTTCTCAATAGATTAGTTTCGAATAATTGTACGACAAAAATAGATAGGCCATCGGAAAGAGCACGCGATTTCCGTTCTAATGAAGTTAGTTTTGAATTTCTAATGTAATTAACTGAATTTTGAGAATTTTTTAAAAAATAATCAGTTTTGCTATCTAAATGTTAGTTTTGTTTTTAAATTTGTTGCATCCGACTTTCTAATAACACTATTATTTTCAATTTTTTTCAGCTTATAACTAGAACGGTTCTGTCGGATTTAAAACAAGAACGGTTAAAATATCTTGAATCGTTTTTTTTTTTAATTAATTTTTTTCTGGGCCGTTGCGAGTTATTTTTCTCAATCGAGTTACTCGCGCGGCACTTCTTCGGAACGTTGATGCCAGTTTTGATTGGCGGACGCGAAGGATACGTCATGACCTTCACCTGAATGAATTACTTCGATTATTATTTTCGAATTTGATTTATTTTTGCTTGCTGTATAATAATCATTTAGATGTTCCAATTTTGTAATATTGTTCTGGATTAACGTACTCTGTACTGTAGTGCGAAAAAAAAAAGCGGGAAAATCAAAAAATGTGTATCTTTTGTTTTGATTTTGTTTTCAAAACTTTTTCATGTCATTGTGGGCGGTTTTTTTTTTATTATTTTGTTAAAGTCCTGATTCCACGGGCAACGCCGTGCGCGTACTGCTAGTGTCATATAAAAATGCAGCCGAGAAATTAGGCAATAATTCTTTTTTAATTTAGTTTATTAATGACACGCAGGATTAGCAAGACATAAATAGACAAACACACAAAAACATTTAACATAAAAGATAAGAAATTATACATTACAATAACTTATTATCTCGAGTCTTGGCCACACAAAATCCCATCAGTCTCTTCATTCTCAAAAACAACCATCCAGACTACCGTCCGACCGCCAATTGAACTGTTTACAGAATAGTCTTGCGCCGCGCCATCTACCGCAGGCAACAGCAACTATGATGTCCGATTCCTTACAATGTTTAATAGTATTTTATGATGACTGTTTTGGCAACTACTTGACTTGGCAGGCAACTAGACTTTCTTCGTGACATGTTTATGGCTATCATGTAAACGAAATTTAGTTTATTCTGCGTTTTATTTGTCAGTTATGCGATTTGACGAAACAGTGGCTCACCCAGTTCCCTGAGCTGAACAATCGATTAAAACATGCAGGTCATGTTTTAATTGATTGTTCAGCCTTCGATGTGATCTGTAAATGGTAGAATGATTTAATTGTACAATTTCTGATTTTACTTTGCTTGCACTAGATATCTTATTTCAAATTTTGAATAAAATTACTTTTTTAAAAAAAAAGCTGAGCACTTTATTGTACTAAAGCAGCGATTCCTAACTTTTTTTTTCCCTCGTGTGTCCCCTTAGTCTTTTTACTTCCTCATATGCACGAAGTATACAAAGAGAAAGTATTGTAATCGTCAAAAAATTCGAACTCGAGATTTTGACGAATCTCCATGTTTTAGACCTCCCCGAGTCCGAAAAACACAATTTTGGAATTATATCTGTCTGCCTGCGAACAGGATAACTCGAAAACTATTAGAGATACAGGGATGAAATTTGGTATGTGATCTTTACACATAATTTGTAGGTTTCTGTCAAATTTTGGACAAAATCCGTCCACGGGAAGTCTGTCTGTCCGTGTTCATGTGATCTCTATAACTCAAAGACTGTAATAGCTTGATGGATAAAATTTGGTACACTTGAATGTAGGTCCGTATCAAATTTTGGACCAAATCCGTCGAAGGGTTGATTGTCTGTCGAAAACACAAATGATTGTCTGTCCGAAAAACACAATTATGAAATTATGTCTTCGACGGATTTGGTCCAAAATTTGATACGGACCTACATTCATGATGATAAAATTGTGTACCAAATTTTATCCACCAGGCTATTTAAATTTTTGAGTTATTGTGTTCACATGAAAGCGGACAGACAGTCAGACTTTCCTTAGACAGATTTTGTCTAAACTTTGATAGCAACCTACAACTTATGTGTAAAGATCACGTACCAAATTTCATCCCCGTAGCTCTAATAGTTTTCGAGTTATCGTGTTCACAGACAAAATTCCAAAATTGTGTTTTTCGGACTCAGGGAGGTCTAAAACGTGGAGATTCGTCAACATCTCGAGTTCTAATTTTTTGACGATTACAATACTTTCTCTTCGTATACGAGAAAGTAATTAGTCTATTTTGTTAAATAAAATGAAACTAATTCTCATTGATTATACTCAAAATAATAAACTTACTTTGCTCTCCCTCCCAGTCTTTCTTTCAACCTATGAACTTTTTGTGCCATATTCTTTTATTTGACGATTTCACAACTATATTCTACCCCTTTTTTTCAGTCTGTCATCGGATCTGATACCTTTCTTTCAACCTGTCAGCTTAACGCCAATTCTCTGACGTCTGCCCATTGTCTGAATCAGCCCTAACTGTTGTTATTCGGAACGTAACCGCTTGATCCTTCGAGTTGCAACAGCCTTAAATTAAAATACCCTCCCGAAAGGGTATAATTGCGATTCCGCCCATAACGTCCTTGAGTCCTTCGAGTGTGTCCCAGCTCTTTTTATGCCAATTTCAACTTCAGTCTGGGCGGTGTAAGCACTCTCTCTCGTCTGCTTTCACCTTTTCCTTAAATTTATCACTTCCTGAACAATTTGCATATCACTCACTCCCAAGTTGCTGAAATGACCCATACCGCTCTAGTGCGATCGCTCCCATTGTTCTTGGGTTTTAATTAGGGTGGATACAAAACTAAAATTTTGCCACCCTGGTTTCACTAAAACCGCCTCG
This sequence comes from Araneus ventricosus, assembly GCA_013235015.1. Lineage (NCBI taxonomy): Eukaryota > Metazoa > Arthropoda > Arachnida > Araneae > Araneidae > Araneus > Araneus ventricosus. The sequence goes on from BGPR01021517.1 coordinate 15,352, forward strand.
CTGCTATCTAATCAAAGCTTTTTGAATGCTTTGTAAAGGATGGCGTGATTGAGGTGGTCGTCTTGAGATGCCACTGTCTTGAATGGGAGGATTGGACACTGGGCTGTTTTCACTGAAATTGCCCACGGCTTGTAATTGTCATTCAGATTGCATAAAAGTAGCCTGCCACGCGTATGTTTGGTCATTAGTTTGGAAAATAACCGTTTCGTTTAAGTATGTATGGTAACGGCCACGATATGCGATAGTTATATGATATGAACTGGCATTTAGATATACGTAGACTTGCTATTTTTTTAATGAGGTCCAATCATGTTATTTGCATTATTAACAACATCGTGATTAATTAGCATATATCCTTGTTTGTTTTTGTACCATAACGCGCATTAAAACTTATACTTTCGGACGTCAAGTTAATTATATTCTAGCAGATTCTGAAACTGTGCTTTGCTTCTTCTTCCTGGTTATTATTATTATACTTCAACGAGCAAAATAGTTAAATTGTTGGGGATGTTGGATGTAATTGTTTCTCCTTTTCTACACTTCTCACCAATTCAGTGACATGTACTATAAGTCGGCAATGGCTATGCTACACTTCTCACCTATTCAGTGACATGTACTATAAGTCGCCTGTGCGCATGATTGTTTCTCCCTCTACACTTCTCACCTATTCAGTGACATGCCTCAGTCGACAGTATTTATGATTGTTTCTCCTTTCTTCTTCTCCCTGAATTTGGCATGTATATAAGTCGGCAATGTAGTTGTTTCCCTTTTCCCACTTCTCTCACCTATTCGGTGACATGTATCGCAATGGCTATGAATTATGCCTCCTTTCTACACTTCTCACCTATTCAGTGGCATGTATATAAGTCGACAATGGCTATCTTGTTTCTCCTTTTCTACCTTCTCTCTCCTATTCGGTGACATGTACTATAAGTCGGCAATGGCATGAGATTGTTTCTCCTTTTCTACTCTTCTCAATTCGGTGACTCATGCTGCGAGTCAATAGCTTCTGGAATTGTTTCCCTTCTCACTTCCTATTCAGTTGTACTATAAGTCGAGTAAGCTAGATTGTTTCTCCTTTCTCTTACCTCTTCCAGTGACATATTTATATAAGTCGGCAGTATCTATGATTGTTTCCTCATTTTCTACACTTCTCACCTATTTGGTGACATGTACTATAAGTCAGGCAGTATTATGAATTTGTTCTCCTTTTCTCTCTTCTCACCTATTCAGTGACATGTACTATAAAGTCGGCAATGTCTGTAGATTGTTTCCCCTTTTCTACGCTCACCTGTTCGACATCTCTGTGGGAGATCGGCAATGGCTATGAATTGTTTGTCCTTTTCTACACTTCTCACCTATTCGGTATCTGCTATAAGTCGGCAGTATTTTCTTGTTGTTCCCTCACCTTTGGTGACTGTATAAAGTCGCAGTGATTGTTTCCCTTTTCTACACTTCTCACCTGTTCAGTGACATGTACTATAAGTCGGCAATGCTATGAATTGTTTCTTTTTCTACTCTTCTCACCTATTCGGTGACATGTATATCTAGTCGGCAGTAGCTGATTGTTTCCCTTTTCCACACTTCTACCTATTCATGTGACATGTACTATAAGTCGGCAGGCTATGAATTGTTTTTCTCTTTTCTCCTCCTCTCACCTTATTCAGTGACAACTGCAAGTCATTAATGGCTACTGAATTGTTTGTCCTTTTCTACACTTCTCACCTGGTGACTAGCCACTATAAGTCGGCAACGCTGAATAGTTTCTTTTCTAATACTGTAGTGAGATGAAAGAAATGCCATTCTGTCATATAATTTTTAGACTACTTAGTTCTTTTGAAGGAAGTCATGCAATCCTTAAAGTCGTCAAATTCCATTTTTCTTCGACGAATATATATCAATAAAACTCATCACAAATCACATGTTTTTATCTTTTGCCTACGTAACCAAGCTTCTTCTTTGTGTGAGTGTTGCTGTTTTTTATATACCCAATTCGAAAAGATTCTTTATATGAATTATATATAGTTTCTTTTGATATTTGTCCTCCAATGAATTTAATTCGAGAAAGAAAAATTCTCAGTTGACACCAGATTCTAATTTAAATCGCAGGAAGGCTGTCGGTCAGGCCTTCCAAAACAGATTTATAGTTTTACATAGTATATTTGGTACTTACCCACGTTTTGACCTCTTTAAAAGCCTGCAATTTCAATGGACTTCTGTTTTATATACATAGATTTTTTTATGCTTCCTCATGAAAATTCTTTGAACCTATTCATTTTGAACTACAGTGAACTCTCTCTAACCAACACTCCCCACTAGTGAAACCTCGTTGCTCCATTGCTTCCCCTCTGGTCCGACACTCATTTACTTCGACCTCACTAGTCGGCCTCCCACTAGTCCGACACTCCCACTAGTCCGACACTCCCATGAATTCGACACTCCCCCCATTCATCCCTCTAGTCAGAGCACTTGTTACTCAAACCTCTCCCACTAGGAGGCACTCGTTGTGATACTCCCACTAGTCAAGGCACTCAATGGTCCGACACTCCTCTGGTCAAACCTCTCACTGCTCACTGGTCGACACTCTCACTGGTCCGACACTCTCACTTTCAGTCCGACACTCTCCACTTTGGTCAGTGCTCTCACTAGTCCGACCTCTCACTAGTCCAGGCACTCCCACTGGTCCGGCCACTCCCATAGTCCGACCTTGACCTCCCATTCCCACTAGTCCGGCCTCCCTCTGGCCTCCCACTAGTCCGGCCTTTCCCTCTAGTCCGTGCCTATAGTCCGAGCCTCCCTCTAGTCCGACACTCCCCCACCTAGTCCGACACTCCCTCTGGTCCGACACTCCCACTAAGTCCGACGCGCCGTTACTCCGTGCTCCCATAGTCCGACGCACCTGTTTAGACATATTGCTTGTGACTTAAAGACAAACAGTGAAAAAATTATAATAATTTAAAATAGAATCTTAACCCAAACTTTCGGCAGAGCATTTTTTTATTTATAAGCGAAGTTTAAGAAAATAAAATTAAATAAAATATATACAATGTTTAAATTTGCGCAATTTAGCAACTTAAAACAGAGTGGTGAAATCAGATCATACAAAGATGGCAAAAATAAATACGTCAAAACTTGAAGGTAATCAGTCGAATAAAACCAAAGCAAAACAGAATCTGTCTGTCGGCCAGAGTTTGATTTGAAATAGATTCAGTAATAATTTGGAAATTTTCTGTAAGAAGCTCGCTTTACACCAAACAGCTTTCTTCAGCTCAGAATTTCCCGAACAAAAGAATCTGTACATATTTCAAAGAAGCGGAGGAGGGTTGGGAAACGCAAAACATCAAAACGCTAAATAAGATTAAGTTAAAATTATATTCCTCCCAGCTATATTAGGCCAAATTAGCCTTCATGAATAAAAGCAACCTACTTACATAGTTGAGAAAAAAGTCTTACGTGATCACAAACCCTTAACTTTCTTTTAAAGGAGGGAATTGATAAAAGAAAAGTATTTAGTCCCCATGGCATATCTATATCAGAAGAAACAAGTAAAAACTGGAACTTTTTTAGGGAATGGGAATCAGATCTTGGAGCTCATTTTGATAAAATAAATACCTTTTAAGAGCTTAGAATCTTTAGAGGTGGCAAAAGTTTGCAAGAGCAAATGGACAATATACATATATCATTTCTTATTAAATCTAAGGTAAACGACGTATGTATCTATATCAGCTATCTCAGACCACTGAATGCTGGAAACAGACAAAGATCTGAAATAATCCAAGAATCAATTTTGACCATTTACAAGTATAGACAAATTAATGGTGTAATTAAAGCAATCAAAATAAGATGAATTCACTATTGGCATGATGAATGTCATTCACAACAATTCTTTTTCCTAATATTAGTTTACATCCAATTTTGCATTTTTTGTTATTTAACAGAGTGGGGTTTTTTTTTGAGAGAGCTTGTATTTGGTCTGTAACATTGGGAAAAATCGTTTCATGCATTTTTTCTTCCTTTTTTTGTATTACGTTAATTCTGGCTAACGTTGGTGGAAAGTGGTGACAATATTTGTTGATTATTGAGACAGGCAGGCATGTAAATATATGGCTCCCAAAGGTCTCATGATCTCCTTCTCTCCACCAGGTATGTATTCAAGATAGCCCGGTAACTATCATTCCCCACAGCTAGTCTAATGTATATTATTTTCTTTTCACTTGAAAAATGTTGTCTTTCTTTTATACAGATGTGAAAACACCAATTTGTTTGTAATCGTAAAGCAATTATGACAGAGCAGTAATTCCTTTAACATAGACCCTTACAGACAAGTAAAAAGTTTTGAACAACTTTTGAAAACCGTTCTCTGTTTTCTTAGAAATTTCTAGTTTGAAGGTGCTTTCTCTTTAATTAAATAATTTTGCATTGATCGTTAATTCATTCGTTTTCTTTAAATTTGGTTCTTCATTGTAATTCCAAACTTATCATTAATTAAAGATATCTCTTAAATCCAGTCCCGAAGATTTTTTGGAGATGTTGCGTAATCATCATTGCCATTGAACAGCATAATACGTCAGTTCTTCTTTGTCGTCGCATCGAACAACGTGGCCCCGAATCATGGAGCTGCAAACTGTATAGAAACAATGTAACCCAGCATTCTACCCATTTCACTGCGTTCATGTAATTAACCCCTCTTGTATATATTACTTCCTCTCTGATCTGCAGAAGTATACAAAGAGAAAATATTATGAAATGTCAAGAATTTTCGAACTCAATTTTGACGAATCTCACATTTAGACCTTTACGACGAATCTCCACACGTTTTAGATCCGAAAAACACAATACACGCAGGGACTTTCTTAACTAAAGATATCAACATATATGCGCGACTATCAACGTATAAAATGAGTAATTATTACGTCGATGAAATAAAGTAATTAGATTAGCTGACACCGCAATAAAATGATCGAGGAGTGCTGACGTGACTGTCGGATAAGTTGAAACCATTCTGGGAACTCAGCGTAAACCTTAGGTCGGACGAAAGCTACCGCGATTCGGATATGCGAGAAAATGTTTTGAACTGATCAATAAAAGAATTCATAGAAAATCGGAAAAGATATTTAACTAATTTCTTATTTTTTAAAGGATAAACATTCCAGTGTATACCTAAACAAAATTGAAAATGATGGCGTTATTATTAGACGTCCGATGCAAGAAAATAGATTTGAAAGTTAAAAAAATATAAAGGGAAAAGCGACTATTCTTTAAGATTTTTTTCAAAATTCAGTAAATTATATTCAAAATTCAAAACAAACTTCTTTAAGAATAAGAATTGCATTATTTGTATCCAAATGGTTGGGTGATTGTTTCAACGATCATTAGAGAAAAGATACTACAATGCAAGCTGATCAAATGATACAAAACATTAAAAAATTACGAATTCCAATTTTAAAATTCCAGCTTCGAGGTGCATTAGTCACCAATTACGATACCTGTGTGCCAATTTCATGGCTGTAAATGCACAGATTCAATGGACATCTTTTACGCAAACGTGACTTTTATAAGTATAGATATTTTTTTTTCAAAAGCTTCAATAAGTTTTCACACTACTCGTCAAACCGACAGGTAGCCGTTTTAGGCTCAGGTTCTGGGTAATGCTGGCAATTGTTATGTCTTTGGTGCGTTTGAATTTCATTAAGTAATTTTTGCAAGGTTTGGCTCTCTGGTAATAATGTTTGTTAGGTACATCTCTCTGTGGTACTGTTTTGGCCTCAAGGAAAGATGCGCCACACAAGTATGTTTTTTGTTTTTTGCATAAGACAAACAGACCTATATATAATTCCATTTGCACCGTTCTGCATTCATCCCCACTTGCAGTTACAGTCTGCCAGTTGCATTCCTCGGTACCTTAACCTCCTAAACTTGGCACATTTTTTTGATCCATCCCTTACTTGCAGGCAATGGAATAGGTTGGAGTTAGAATTAGTCACTACTACATTATTTGTATTTAATACAACAGCACTTACCTTTGTGCCCGTAGAAATCTGCTGTGATTTGTCTTCGTGCCTATGCTTTATAAGGTGTGCATTGATGCTTGTGCCGTCCTTGTAATCCGATGGAGGTATGCAAGGCGGGCGCCTCGTAGTCAAAGTGTTAACCAGCGAGTTGTCTCCCCTAAACTTTCTCGTATTCTTACATGTAGAAAACTAGAATAATAAAGACGTCAAATAAACTTCAAAATGCAAGTAAAAGCAAAGATTGGAACCATTGGTTTGAAGGATCAAATCAAATTCAAATCCTGGTTCTTTGCGCAACTGGACTCGAGACTCCTAAATGTGTTGCCTCACTTACAATCATAGCGCATGGTGGTTTTTTGGCAAACTGCCAAGATTTCAGGATCCTTCTTCTGCACATAGTCACCAGTAGGCATGCCAGGCAGTTTGTTCAAACTGAAAGTTATTCAAGCGACAAACAGCATAGTCAACCCTTCGACGATTTGGCCCATACTTTTATACCGGACCACCATTCTGGTTGATGAAACTGTAATGAATTATCCATCCTAGCTGATGGTTTTTTGGTAAGCGTTCCATGACCAGCCGGACTACCAGATTATTGAACTCAGACTTGTTGACGGATTTTGTCCAAATTTGGTAAAATTCCACAATTATGTTTTAAAGACCAATAACTGCGTTCATCCCGTAGCTCAATAGTTTTCAGAGTTATCATTGTTACGAACACACACCACACGACATATGCCAAGACACACACAGACACACAGACAGACGGACATATTCCAATTGTTTCGGACTCGGGGAGGTCTGAAACGTGGAGATTCGTCAAAAATCTCAGTTCCCAGATTTTTTGACGATTACAATACTTTCTCTTTGTATACTTCTATCTTGAGAAAGTAAAAAGGATCAGGCGATCGTCAGCATCGTCAACATCTTGTGTAAGAAGCTAGTACTTCCTTCATTCACCCACTCTTTAGATATGGTACGTTAGTAACAATAAAAAAGTTGCTATATATAAAACATTTTTCTTCACCTCTTACTTTTTTACTTTCCTCATATGCAGAAGCTATACAAAAGTAAAATATGTAACAGTGGCGAATCTCCAGGATTCAGAGGTAGAGGATGAGGTCTAAAAACTTATATCGTCCATCGTGTAATAGATATTCAAACTTCAAAAAACTAAGTAGATCAAAACTCATAACTTTGAAGAACTTTTCTCACTGCCAATAAAAGCATAAAAAACAATACAATACTTTTGATAAAGATACAATGAAATAATACCAAATCACCAGCAGGGGGTCTCCCCTAAACTTTCTCAGTTACTTTCAAAAGGGCCGGTTTCCCTTATTGCCCGTTTGGCTAATAAAAAAAAATTGAACCTACTGTCATAGAATCATATGACTATGCAGGTTTTTCATTATAGTGATAGAAAATATCTAGAGTGGAAATCAAATTCAAAAGCGTGCGCACCGATTAAAACGCATCCTCGCACCTGCTAGGTTTCCTCTTGCCGTCTCAGGAACAACTGTAATTCGCTCCTCGCCTACACAAAAGACTGCATTCAAGTACGCATGCGCGTGGAGAACAGTTGGTTTCAATAGTAAATTGTAAGACAAATATTATACAGACCGACCGACAGTCAACCTTTTGACGGATTTGGCCCAAAATTTTATACGGACCTACATTCATGACGATAAAACTGTGTACCAAATTTTATCCATCTCGCTATTCAAGTTTTTGAGTTATAGTGTTCACATGACTTCGAACATACAGACAGACAGACTTTCCGTTGACGGATGTTCTCTAAAATTTGATATAAACCCACAAATTATGTTTAAAGACCACATACCAAATTTCATCCCCGTAGCTCTAATAGTTTTCGAGTTATCGTGTTCACAGACAGACATAATTCCAAAATGTATAATCGCATACTTGTAAAAATTATAAGTCCTAAACCCTTTGGCTTAGATAACTAAAAATTGGTATGACGGTTGCTAACATCAATTATAGATTTGTGTCCAAATGTCGTTTGGGTCGTCAGTTGGTTAAAAAAAGGCGTTCAAATTGCATAATTAATTTTTGTAATCCGATTCTCCATACCCATGCGTACCGGTCGCAATCTCTGTGCACGCGGAAGGATTACGTCACTATGTCCTTGAGCCGGCAAGAATGCAAGTGTGTGCTAGATGCGTTTTATTCCGTACGCATCTCTTTGAATTTGATCCTTCACCTAAATATTTTATAATCACTATAATGTACAGTGACAAACCTTCTGATAGTCATTGGAATCTGGGTTACAGTAGGTTCGAATTTTTTTATCCACGCGGGGGAAGGGGAAACGACACCTTTTTGGGGAAGTATACGAGAAAGTTTAGGGGAGACCACTCCCGCTGGTTAATACTTGGACTACAAGGTGCATCATTTTTATACCATCGGATTACACGCAGATGTTACAGCGGCCGTAAGCATCACACACCTTATAAAGAACAGGGCACGAAAACAACCACAGCGATTTCACGGGGCAATAAAGCGTGGCGTCAAGTTGTGATAAATACAACAACGTAGAAAAGTGACTAATACTAACCAACCAGGACTTATAATTTTTACAAGTATGCGATTATACATTTTGGAATTATGTCTGTCTGTGAACACGATAACTCGAAAACTATTAGAGCTACGGGGATGAAATTTGGTATGTGGTCTTTAAACATAATTTGTGGGTTTATATCAAATTTTAGAGAACATCCGTCAACGGAAAGTCTGTCTGTCTGTATGTCCGAAGTCATGTGAACACTATAACTCAAAAACTTGAATAGCGAGATGGATAAAATTTGGTACACGGTTTTATCGTCATGAATGTAGGTCCGTATAAAATTTTGGGCCAAATCCGTCAAAAGGTTGACTGTCTGTCGGTCTGTATAATTTACTATTGAAACCAATCCGTATCTCCACGCGCACGCGTACTGGAAGCAGTCTTTTGTGTAGGCGAAAGGAGCGAATTACGTCAGTTTGTCCTTGAGACGGCAAGAGTGAAACCTAGCAGTGTGCGATATATATGCCAGGGTTCGTACACATTTCCTTAAAAGAAAATCAAGGACTTTTAAGGACTAAAAAAACCAAAAAATAAGGACCTCTAAATTGAATAAACTTAACGAATTGTCGCACGCATTTTTAAATAAAATGTCTCATTTTTGCAAATTCAACCTATTAGATGATAAATTATAATATAAAACATAGAAGATACATTACAAATTTAACACAACGAAACTCCTAAAAATATGAGTCCTACTCTAACCCAGAATCCAATGACTATCAGAAGGTTTTCATTGTAGATTATAGTGATTGTAAAATATTTAGGTGAAGAATCAAATTCAAAGAGATGCGTACCGATTAAAACGCATCTATCACACACTACCACTCTTACCGCTCAAGGACAAAGTGACGTAATCGCTCCATAGCTTCCGCATGCACAGAGATTGCTACCAGTACGCATGCGCAAGGAGAATCGGATTAGAAATATTATATATGCAATTTGGACGGCTTTTTTATAACCGATTGAAACGAAATTTGAGCACAGATCTATAATTAATATTAGCAACCGTCATACCAAGCACCAATTTTTTATCTATCTAGCCAAAGGTTTATAGTTATAATTTTTAAATGCGACTATAGAGATCAAGACAGGATCCAACCTTCGACAGTTTGGTCCATTGATACGGACCTACATTCATGACTGATGACGTGTACCAGAATTATCCATTTTAGCTATTCCAGTTTTTTGAGTTATAGTGGACATGAACGCGGACAGACAGACTTCCGTAGACGAGTTTTGTCCAGATTTTCGAAAAACCCTCAATTTATGTGCAACATCATCACTGCAATACATCGTAGCTCTAATAGTTTTTCGAGTTATCCTTGTTCACAGACATAATTCTAAAATTGTGTTTTCGGACTCGTGGAGGTCTAAAACGTGGAAATTCATCAAAAATCTGGAGTTCAAAGTACGACGATTGCAATATTTTCTCTTTGTATACTTCGTATACGAGAAAGTAAAAATAGTAGTGATGTCGAACGCAGGGATGTCTAAATCTCAGTTCGATTATTTGATGATTGCAATACTTTCTCTTTGTATACTTCGGAATACTTTGTATGTTCGAAAGTAAAATGATGTTGTCGAACGCAGGGATGTCTAAAATCTCAGTTCGGGTATTTGATGATTGCAATACTTTCTCTTTGTATACTTCGTACGAGAAAGTGAAAATGATGATGTCGAACACGGGGATGTCTAAAAAATCTCGAGTTCGAATTATTTGATGATTGCAACCACTTTCTCTTTGTATACTTCGTATACGAGAAAGTGAAAATGATGATAAGGAATGTCTAAAATCTCGAGTTCAGGTATTTGATGATTACAATACTTTCTCTTTGTATACTTAGAATACTTTGTATGTTCGAGAAAAGTAAAAATGATGTTGTCGAACGCAGGGATGTCTAAAATCTCGAGTTCGGGTATTTGATGATTACCTTCTTTCTCTTTGTATACTTCGAATACTTTGTATGTTCGAAAGTAAAAGTGATGTTGTCGAACGCGGGGATGTCTAAAACGAGTTCAATTATTTGATGATTACCAATACTTTCTCTTTGTATACTTCGTAGCACGAGAAGTGAAAATGATGATGTCGAACGCAGGGATGTCTAAAATCTCGAGTTCAGATTATTTGATGATTGCAATACTTTTTCTCTTTGTATACTTCGAATACTTTGTATGTTCGAGAAAGTAAAATGATATTTGTCGAACGCAGGGATGATATCTAAAATCTCGAGTTCAATTATTTGATGATTGCAATACTTTCTCTTTGTATACCACTTCGTATACGAGAAAGTAAAAATGATGATGTCGAACGCAGGGATGTCTAAAATCTCCGGAGTTCAGATTATTTGATGATGCAATACTTTCTTTCTTTGTATACTTCGAATACTTTGTATGTTCGAGGAGTGAAAATGATGTTGTCGAACGCCGGGATC